>CAUYRT010071120.1:0-14380 GCA_963574885.1 Lepilemur ruficaudatus
CCGCCTTCCGTGACGTTATTTTCCCTTCGAGGATGATCTCCTGAGACGGAACGAACACCTGGGTCATCGCGGGGGAGCAGGGAGGCAGCACTGCCGGCTCAGCCCCAGCGCGACTGTGTGCAGCCTTCCTGCTCGAGAGCCTCTCTGAGCTCAGTGTCTCCGTGGACTCCCTGCGGGACTCGGTGGGACCACGCCGCCCAGACCTCACGGCTCCTGGATTAGCGAATGAATGAAGGAAATGCCAGATAGTTCAGTTCAGCCACCAGAGGATCCTCTCTGGCTGGCTCTTTGCGCATGTGTGTATATGTGACATCTAAATATAAGTATTGCAGAAAGCTGGGTCCTCTTGAGTAACTTTCTGGCTCACAGACAGCAACACTGTGGCCCCAGGAATTGAAGTGACTTGGTATGGCCCGCTGGGGGCAGAGTGGGTCCAGGACCCCTCCCCAGGGCGCAGGGGGTGCTCCATCCCCCCGCCCACGGGCCTCTCCCCGGCTGCTGGAGGACGGTGGTGGTGTCTGGCCCTGACGCGGGGGAGCTGTCTCTGAACGTCCCCTGGCCCCTGTCAGCTCGCCTCTCCTGACCCACCCCCAACTGGTCACTGAGTTGACTCCCCCGGCCCCACCCCCCACCGGCTTCGCGCTGTCCCCACGGCCTCCCTGAGTTTCCCCCGGGCCCAGCTCTGGCTGCTTCCTGGAGCGCCCTGAATAAGGAGAGGATGGGGGGGCAATGCTGGAGCCACGTGGGGACCTGGGCCGTGGACAGACTGCAGAGGGACTTCCGAGGGTCCTGGGGGACCAGGAGCCCTGGGGGGGGAGATGATACGAAGCAGGAACCTGAACACCCCTCCCTTTGTTGGTGGGACTGTCACGTCTCGGATCCTCCCGTCGAGCTTGGCGGGACGCTCATCAGACCTGCTGTCCTGGCCCTACGCAGGTGGCCAGGCTATTGTGCACCCGCCGTGACCAGTGAAGGCCCCAGCGGCCGGGCCCTGGGTGGGACCGACTGGGTCCTCTCCTCGTGGAGCAGGAGCAGGAGGAGGCCGCAGACGGGTGAAGGAGAAACACACGGCTCGCTCAGTGAGCAGCTGGGGCCGTAAGGAGAAGGAAGCAGGCGTCAGGGCACAGTGTGGCCGGCGGATGACAGGTCGGGGGGCTTCCTCGAAGGGGGGGGCGGGAATTGGGCTGAAGCCTTAAAGGACGGGCTGTGGACTGGTGTGTCTCCCCCACGCAGATTTGTATCTGGAATTTGTAACCCCCCATGGGATGGATTGGAGATGGGGTTTAGGGGAGGTGATTCGATTTAGATGAGGTCAGGAGGGTGGGGCCCCGTGGTGGGATTCTCGCCCTATAAGAGGAGGAAGAAGGACCACAGCTTTCTCTCTCCACCACGCGAGGACACAGCAAGAAGGCGCCGTCCGAAATCTAGGAAGGGCCCTCGCCAGACAGCAGAGATACCGTCACCTTGACCTTGGACTTCCAGCCTCCGGAACTCTGAGAAAATAAATTACTTTTGTTCAAGCCGCAGCCTGTGGTGTTTTGGTGTGGCAGCCTGAGCAGACGGGGACAGCGGGGGGACCGCTGACAGCAGGATGGGAGGGGGCTCCTTCCTGGTCAGAGTGTGCCAAGGCCCTGAGGCAGGGACCAGCGCGGAGGGCGGAGGAATGGACGGCACGCACTGGGCCGGCTTCCAGGGCACCCACGCAGGGCGCAGGGCGGGCCGAGCATGCGGGCTCTTACGGGATGGGTGGGGTTAGGATTTCGTGCAGGTGCAAGTGAATTAGGCCTCTCCCGGCAGGCCCTGCAGCCGCATTTTGCAAAGGCTTTGTTAGGGTTAGTGCCTCCTCGAAGTTTGTATTTTGAAGCCCTAGCCCCGGTACCCATGCGTGGGCCTTAATTGGAAATGCGTCTCTGTAGAGAGAATCAAGTGAAGGCGAGGCCATTGGAGTCGGTCCTAGTCCAGTGTGACCGGGTTCCCTGAGCCAGGGGAGATTTGGGTCCAGACACCCACACGGAGACGCCAGGTGAAGACGAAGGTTCCGGATGATGCTGCTGTAATCCAGGGAACACCGAGGAGGGCTGGACACCACCAGGAGCTGGGAGAGGCACGGAACATGTTCTCTCCTGCACCTCCGAGGAACCGGCCCTGCCGACGTCTTGATCCGGGACTTCTGGCGTCCAGACTGTGAGAGCTTGCAGCCCTGTGCCCAGCTTATGACAGCCCACAACCCTGCGCCCAGTCTGCCAGAGCACGTGGCCCTGCGCCCAGTCTGCAAGACTTGCAGCCCTGCGCCTAGCCTCTGACAGTCTGCAAGAACTTGCAGCCCGCACCCGGCCTGCGAGAACATGCAGCCCGCACCCGGTCTGCGGTGCTGTGACGGCGGCCCCAGGCCATTCACACGGACAGCTCCGTAGGTTCTGCTCTGCAGCTGGCCTGGGCCCTGGGCTGCCTCGGGGGCTGTCGGCTGTGCTGGATAACATCGACCCCTCTCCCTCCTCGGTCTTCAGGGGGCTTCAGTTCTGAGGTGAATCCACAGTCCTGTAAACGACCTGACACCCTTGGAAGCTGTCCCGTGTGTCCAGGACCCCGTGTGTCCTCGTCCCCCACCTCCAAGGGCTGCGTGGTCACCTGCAGAATCTCCGCGCTGCGGCCAGGGCCTGCCAGTCCATCGGGGGCGCTTGTTACGTCACGGGAGACGTCACCCTGAACACCCGCTGACCAGACAGCGCGTCTTTCTTCTCCTTCCTGCGCATGGTGTCATGTCGGCTGCAGGTCTGGCAAGACTCACAAACCCCTCCACGGCGAGGCAGCTTTCCTGAGACTGGGGGCCGCTCCCAGCCACGGCCTGGTGACAGATGGCCCAGGAAGGGGCAGGTGCCGGGAGTCCAGCTTTGGCGTTTGTCGCGTAGCTGAGGTCTTGCACTCCTTTTCATGTCAACGCCGATTTGAACGTAGCCAGGCAGAGCTGCTCAGGCTGTGGCTGTTGCAAACCACGTTCTGGAACAATCCTCCCCAAAGAAAGGGCTGCCAGGGAGGCCGTGAGGGTGCTGGGGAGGTGTCAGCAGGCTGAGCCTCCACGGCCGGGGCCCCGCCTGCTCTGCAGGTGAGATCTGAGTTTGCAGACACTTCCAAGCGGGGTTCCAGTGGCTTCCCCTCTGAACGGGCTGCCACGCTGGCCCCGGCACAAGAACGAGCGTATGTCGGGCAAGTGGGGAACTCGGCAAGATGCCACCTCCTCTGGTTGGATGCGCAGCGGCAGGTCACAGCCACACAGCACCACGGAAGCCTGACTGGGGGAAATGGAAGGCCCTTTGTGCCAGGCCCTGTCTGGCTTTGCCACGCTGAGGAAGAATTTAAGGGGAATGAAACCGGACACCAGCTTGGCTATCACGAGAGTCCGGGGGCAGGCGAGGGCGGCCAGGAGGAGAGAGTTATGTACAAGGCTAAACCGGCAGGTCCTTGCGATGGACATTTTGAGAGAGGATCGGGGGTGAGGCGAGGGTGGCTCCTGGTTTCTGGCTGAGGTCCCTGGAAGGTGGGAGACAGAGGGAGATGGGAACCCTGAGGCCGCAGGACCCGCCCTGCCTGCCCCTGCAGGTTGTCTGGTGTCATGTTGTTCCTTCCATCCAGGGTCAGCCGAGGACAGCTGTGTCCCTCCGGTGGCGTCCCAGAGGGGCCGGGGAGGCCTGCAAGCCCCCCAGTCCACCCTCTGCCACTGCCATGCTATCAGGGGAGGGTAAAAGTGCCAAGGAACCCACCTGCCTTTCCGGAGTTATTTGGGGGGATCCAGGTAGCTCAGACGGCGGAGATGTCACCCGAGGGAGCAGGTGTGCCTCCCGGGACCCAGGGCAAGCCCCAGGAGAGAGTGCGAGTGGATACAGGGATGCTAGGAGCGGGGCTGCGGGGCTCGCTGCGGGGCTCAGGGAGGGCTTCTGGAAGAGGCGGCCCCAGCTCAGTGTCGAGGGGGGTGTAGGAGCCAGGAAGGACGAGCACTCGGGCACCACGAGCAGACAGTCTGGTGAGTTTGCAGGGGCGGGAAGGCGCCTGTCCCACCCGCACGCAGCTCTCGGTGTCCTTCGCACGGGCAAAGGGCTGTGAGCAGATCTCGTGAGCCCAGAGGCGCTAACCACTCGCCTTCCCCAGGGTCATGTACAGCTCGCTGGGGTCCCTGCCTCTTTGGGGGGCTGAGACACTCCCCACTGCCTGGGAATAATGCCTCTCTTTCCTCCCCTCAGCTACCGAAGGCCCTTAATTATGTCTGCTTCTGTCACCGCAATCAAAAATGAACTTTAAACAACTTTCTTCCAGAGTAATTTCTTCAGCCTTGCAGACAAGCTAATTTACGATGCGCAAATGTCACGGGCACACGGCGGCCTCCCTGTCTGTTTCCGGAAGGCTGGCCGCGGCGGCCGTGGGCTGGAGCAGGTGCGTGGACATCGGTGAGGGCGAAGGCAGGGGCTGCTGGGGATGCTGTCTGGGGGACGGAGGCAAGGGCGGGGGAGTTCTGTGTGCGGCAGACGGTCGTCACCCCAGGAAGCTCCCCCTTCCCCTCCAGAGTGGCGCAGGCGGGCCCGGGAGGGGGCAGGGAGCTTTCCGAAAGGTCAGACTGTGAAAACAGTAAGAGCCTCATTCGGGGCTTTTGCTGTTTTTAGAATTTTGTAGAAATCAGGACGGAAAGTCTCCTGGAGTCCCTCGGAACGAGGGCCGGTCATTCGTTCGTCCCGTCCTTTTCCCTGGCGGGCGTTTCCTGGGAGGCCACAGGCAGCAGCTCCCCGTGGTGGGCGAGACACGTCCGCACTGCACCACGTGACCTCGAGCAAGGTGCTTCGCCGCCGCCGGCCTCAGTGGCCTTAGTTTTCTAATGACGGGTTGGCGAACACGTTTGAGTTAATTGTTTCACAAGGACCAGCTCGTAGGCATCCTCACAAGTGCGTGAGGTGAGTGCTCTCACTGCCCCGTCTTGCAGGGGAGGGCGCCGGGCAGTGACAGCGTCTTGGTCTGTTTGTGTTCCTACAGTGGAATGCCTGAGACCCGGGAATTCATAAAGCAAAGGGAGTTTTTGTCCCAGCACTCTGCAGGCTGCACAGGAAGCACGACCCTGGCTCGGGCGATTGATGGGGACCTCAGAAAGCACCTTCTGTGATAGAAGGTGCCGGGCAGCAGGCGTGTCACATGGCAAGAGAGGGAGCAAGGAGCAGGGAAGCCAGGCCCTTGTGAGAACTCCCTCCTTACCGCGGGGAGGGCAGGAAGCCATTCATGAGGGGTCTGTCCCCATGGCCCGAGCTCCTCCCACTCAGGCCCACGTCCAGCACTGGGAACAATTTCAGCATGAGAGTTGGAGGCAACAAGGGCCCCAACCGTAGCAAGCGGTGAGGTTAAGTAACTTACGCCTAAAGTCATGCAGGGGCAATTTGGCAGAGCCCGGCAGCCTGATCCCAGCGTTGGGGCATGTCATCCGTCAGCCAAAGGGGCACTGTTGATAAAACTAGAGTAATAATGCCCAACGCAGGGAGGGTGTGTGTGTTGGGGGGTGGGATCGTCTGAGATGATGTGTGTAAAGTACCCGGCACGAGGCCTAGGGCAGCGTCCATACTTGATGAATGGTGGTGATGATGATGATGGTGATATTCACGTGAAGTTTTGCTGTGAAGGTTGCTAAGAAATGGAGTAGTAAGTGGAGAGCAACGTGGGAACTTTCTTTTCTAAAGAAAGAAATTATTCCCACATTTATTAAAACCGGAAGAAAGACTTTAAGACTCTTGCAGGGGGAGAGCGACTGGGCTCAGCTCTGAATGCAGCAGGGACCAGTGGAGGTTTGTAGCCAGGTAGCAGGGCTGGGTGGCTGGTGGGGGATGAAAATTTCTAAGAGAAGCCAACAGGGGCAGGGGGTTCCTGCTGGGCTGGAGTAACAGGACTCTTGCTAAGGGCAGGCCAAGGTCGAGGCCTAGCCGGGAAGTGGGCTCAGAGGGGCGTGGCTAAAGTTTGGTCCGGGAAGGAGACCTGGCCAGGGTCAAGGGCAGGCTTTTAAAGAAGGGAGTCGGGGGCGTGCTGGTGTGCCGGGGGTGTGGCTCTGCAGAGAGGGTGCTGCCGCCTGGTGCTGATCCCTGCTGGGCGGGACGGCGAGGCAGGTTGGACCAGGCACCAGGCTCTGGATGGTTGCCCTGGCCTGTTTTGGGGCCATAAAGCTCTCGGCTGCTCACAAGGGAAGCCACAGATGGGCTCTGCTCCCTGCTAATCTCCTCATCATAAATTTGGCTTCTAGGACAAGCGCACTAATTACCACCCCGCACTGCCTGGGCTCCCTGCGGGACCGTGGTAGGGCTGTTAGCGGGTTTACAGTAAGTTGGCAGCACAGTAAATTGACCACTGGTGTGCGGCACCTGGCCCAGACAGGAAGACGGGGCTCCTGCCCACCGACAGGAATGTCCCGGTGCCCTCCCTCCTTCTGGGAGGGATGTTCTCCGCCTTCTCCAGGGTGGCGGGTGGCCCCAGCCGCAAGACATCTCTCTGTTCACCTTCGGGTAGGGACAGAAAGGCCTCAGGTGACCGTCCTCACCAGTCGGCCCCTGACACTTGCAGAATCAATGTCACAAGATTCAACTGATCTCCAAAGGTTGAGCTGTCCCCTTGACAAAGGCCCCGGTGAAAAGGTGCAGTTGGAGGCCGCTCCTCTGGCATTTGCAGGGAGCTTGAAGCCCCGGGGAGGCGTCTGGCGCGTGATCAATGCCTGAGACACATTTGCCGCTGCTGCTGTTTTTGTTTTTGTGTCTCTGAGAGTCCCTCACCTGACTCCAGGGGTGTGAGATGGGTCGTTTGCCAGCGCAGTTTCCTGATACTGTGCAGCGAAAGCGTCGGTCCCAGTACGTACTTCCCTGGGGTGCTGGGGCCTCGGCAGAGGGCAGGGGGGAGGAGTGGGGTTTGTGGAGAGGGATTGAGCAGGACAGGCATTTGGGGAAAGCTACTCGAACGGTGGAGGTCAGGGTGGGCTTGCAGAAGAAGGAAGGGAAACAGGAGGCTCGTTTTCCTTCTGTTCTTGTCTGATCATTAAAAAAGTAATGATCAAATGATGCTTGGCAGAGACGGGCTGTGTCCGAGCAGTCCCACTGCAGAGGGAGCCATACCGTGAGCGGATGTGAGATGAGGATGCTCCACGGCCTTTGTGGCACACGTACCAGACTCAGTTCAGTGGCACCACTCCCACCTGCCGGCCATCCACCCACACACTTGCCCACGCATCCACCCCAACCACCCCTCCATCCGCCACCCCCATATCTACCCATCCACCCATCCGTCTACCCCAGCCAACCCTCTATTAACCCACTTCTGCATCCTCCCATCCACCCCATCCATCCATTCACCCATCCACCCACCCACCCACTCATTCATCTACCAGCTAGTCCACCCACTCATCTGCCTTTCCATCCATCCTCCCATTTGTCCATCCACTTACCTAACCATTTATCCATCTACCCACACATCCATCCATCCATTTGTCCATCCACCCACCCAGGTGCTCACTCAGCAACGATTGTTGAATGCATTCTGTGTACTGGGCAAAACAGAAACAGCAGGTGCCATTTTCCTGCTCAGAAAGAGCCCACTTCCACTCAAAGGATCACAGCAATGTGCAAAAGCCCAACCAGAAGTCCACACGGTGGTATTTGTGGCCCAGACGGGAAATGATTAAATCCGGGAAAGTGGGAAAAAGCTCCTTGGAGGAGATTCAGCCTTGAAAGGAGCAGGGCAGGTAGCCAGGCAGACACCGGGTAGGAACATCTGCAAAAGTGCCAGAGCAAGAGAGCCCAGGGCCTATGGGGGCCGGAGGGAGGCAGCGGTTTCGGGTGTTTGGCTACATGGCTAGACCGCTGGGCCTGTGCGAATCTGCTGGGAAATCGGCATGTGTTGGATCTCAAAGAGCACCTTTGAGCCAGTTCACTGTGTCTGGGGGGCTCGACAGAGGGTATGTCACGACAGGCCTTGTGCTGTAAAAGGCCCCCCTGGAGGGCTGCCGCCTCTGTGGTCGTCAGCACAGGCTGGACGTGAGAGGCTGGGCCCAGGCATCCAGGTGGGAAGCGGCTGCTGCGGCCCTCACTGAAATCAATGTTGCTGTCGTTACCACTGGCACTGTCATCCCTGTCACTGTGCCCCCATGTGCCAGGCACCCTCCTGTGCACTGGGTGTGAGCCCTCACAGTGTCTTCCCAGTGTCCTAAGAGGTGGGCACTTTTGTCATCCTTACGTGGTGGCCAAGGAAAGAGGAGCAACGAGCCTCCTGCTGGACGGGGGACTCCAGGCCCGTCCTCTCGGCCAGGATGGGGTGCAGCGAGGTGGGTGGAGCATGGGGAGGAGGGACCCACCTGAGGTCTCAGCCCCTGAGCCCAGTGTCATTTCTGACGCTCTCCCCAGGGAGGCGCACCTGTGGCCGGGCACCTTAGTTAGTCTTGACTGGAGAATGGACTAAATCAGTGGAAGTCGACAGAAACAGACCCGGATTTTGGGAGTGAGAACTGGTCCCCCGCACAGCGGCGGGAATGAGGACGGAGGTGGAACGGGAGAACATGCAGCCAAGCTGGCTGCTGCGCTGGCAGGGAAATGACACTGTTGATTCAGGTGCCCAGGGTGCCTGGAAACACCTGGATTCTCCCAATTTTATTCAGAAGCCAAATGTATTTGCTTGTAGAGAGCAAAAATACATCTTTCTTCTGGTAAAAGAGGAAATTAGCAAGTGCAAAGAGAAAACACACGTTCTCTGTCCTCCACACAACTGGATCAGACTCTCCAGACAGGCACGAGGGGCTAAGGGGCCTCCTAGCCCAGAGCTGCATCCAGGTGGGGGCTATGTCCAGGCGGGAGCTGCGTCCAGGTGGGGGCTATGTCCAGGTGGGGGCTATGTCCAGGTGGAGGCTGCGTCCAGGTGGGGGCTGCGTCCAGGTGGGGGCTGCATCCAGGTGGGGGCTGTGTCCAGGTGGGGGCTGCTGTGGCCTCAGCCAAGAAGGGGAGGGAGGGGAGCAAATCCTATTACATGACCTTGAGAGGTCACAGCGCTGGGCTGGAGCCTTCCTGATTGGATTCCTAGCTCTGTCTCTCTAACATCTCCAGATGTTAATGAATGTTTGAGGAGTGATTGTGAAATTCTCCAAGCAAAATTTATCTCTCCCTGCTCTGACTTTAGAAACGAATGTCGTGTCTCGGCAGGACGGGCTCTCCTGCGCACTGCGGGCTGCGGCGTGAGCCCATGTTCCAGAGAATGATAACTCACCTGGTGGTGTGTATCCAGACTCCTGACTGTTGGTCACTCAGCACCTCTCCTCTCAGAAACCCGTCCCACTGAAGGTCATTGACGCAAATGAAGTTTCGTGTACAAACACGTTAATGGCATTGTCTTAGTCTGTTTTTGTTGCCATGAAGGAATGCCTGAGCTGGATAATTTATAAAGAAAAGAGGCTTCTTTGGCTCAAGTTCTGCAGGCTGCAGAGGAAGTGTGGCGCCTGCCTCTGCTTCTGGGGAGGGCCTGGGGCTGCTCCACTCAGGCGAAGGGAGCTGCGTGTGCAGAGATCACTGGCGAGAGAGGAGGCAGGGGTGGGAGGTGCCAGGCTCCTTCTGACAATCAGTTCTGCTGGGAACTAGCTGTCTCATTTGCATGGGAATGGACCCAAGCCATTTACAAGGTGTCTGCCCCCATGATCTAAACACCTCCCACCAGGACCTGCCTCCACCACCGAGGTCCAGATTCCACCAGGAGGCTTGGAGGGGCCAAACACACCGTATCCAGACCACAGCAGGCTCTGTCACTGAAAATACGGAACAAGCAGAGAAACCTAATTCCTCTAAATAGAGGAGACATTGATTGCGCCTCATTCCCGTGATGGATTGTTGTACAGCTGCGTGAACAATGTTTTGAGGATTCTTTTTCATGATAAAGAAACATTTTCACAACATGATATTCGGTAAGTCGAACGTACACAAATGATCTGTACGGACCGTTGCACCCAAACACCACGTTGGTTGTCTGTGTGGCTAGTGAGAAATTCGAACTCCATCCCTGTCTTCCTGGTATTTCTCAAGTCTCCTTAAGTAATTGTGTGTCCCTTTTATAATGAGAAGCACGACGCTGTGGGAAGAGAGTGAGTCTGTGTTGCACAGTTTCCCTTCTTGACTTTATCTTTCTCCCATCATCTCCCCCTGCGTCACGATGGGGTTGAAAACAACGCCACAAATTAAAGTAATAATATTTTGTAATCAACGTTATAACCCATCTGCCCCCAGTTTTCCAATAATTCACGATCAATTTCTTTTCCTGTCCCCCACTTCCCTCTTCTCTCGATTGTCACTAGGTTTGGGATGTAGTGATTCCCTCGGGGTCTCCAGGACCTGGGCTCGGCAGGTCTGTCCACACTCACCTCGGTGAAGTCAGATATTAGTCAAAATGCAAGAATAAGGGCTGGTTTTGGGGACCCTGGGCAGCGATACCAAATTTCCTGGACCAAAAGGAAGAAGAGAGGGACCACAGTCCTGTCAGCACACAGCCGGGCTCTGCTCCTGTCACAGTCGCTATCCGCAGGTGTCCCTGCGAGAGCCCCCAGCTCACAGGTGTCTTCCTAGCTCCGTGAGATACACCTGCTCTATGGGTAGTTTCCCTTCAGAAAGTCTTTGGGGTTTCGTTACACCCACGTTACACCCGCATTCGTCTGTGGGTCTGCCGTCACAACGTACACAGGATTGACCAACGTAAATTTGTGTCCCCATGATGTTAGAGGACAGAAGTCTGAGACCAAGGTGTCAGCAGGGTTCTTTCCTTCTGACGCCTCTCTCTTTGTCTGGTAGACGCCAGCTCCTCCCTGTGTCCTCACAGGGTCGCCCCTCTGTGTGTGTCTGTGTCCTGATCTCTTCTTAGAAGGACACCATTCAGATTAGATTAGGGACCTGCTCTGTTCCAGCAAGACTTCATCTTAAGCAAGGACCTCTGCAATGACCCTATTCCCAAATAAGGTCACATTCTCAGGTACTGGGGATTAGGACACCAACGTAAGAATTGGGGTGGGGACACCCATGACCCGTGTTTGTGTTTTGTTTCTTCAGCAAACAGTGGCTGGCCCTTTAGCCAGTTTACTTTCGGCAGACAAAGCCTGAGTATTTAAAAAATGAATTGTTTACTCTCTGAGATTCTTGCAGAGGCCGGGAGAGGAGGGTGCCCTATTTTGGAATCCTGTAAAAATCACGAACTCCGAAGGAGAGTGAGTTTTCACAGCGCTCACCGCTATCTTGCAAACAGTAGGTGCTGAGCAACCACGGAGTGAGCCACTGAGTCACGCTGCTGGTAGCGCGTTGTTGGTGGAATTGTTGAGGCAGAATCGTTCTCTGTGGCAGTGTGACACCACGCGTGTCCACTTGTTTACGAACGTTCAGTAACTTCGCTGTCACCGATTTGTCTTACTCATCGCCTCGGGTGTCCGGGGAGTGTGCTAGGACTTTGTGTGTGTGGCAGTGCATTGGTCTGTGTGGGAGCTTCCTCTGGAACCACCTGAAACCCAGGTCCCATTAAATTTGAGTGTTCCTTCCAAGGGGCTTCAACTTCTGGACTCAGAAGTTAGCGTGATGTCTGTTTGTTTTGTCACAATAGGATTAACGCTGTGATAACTGTCGTGGGGGCTGTGCCCCGTGTCACCAGAGGCCTGGCCTTCATCCCGACTCCTGGGAGGTGACCACTAACCCCATAGACTTTCCTGAGTGGCAGAGGCACCTGTGTTTTCATGGTGGGCCCCTGGGACCACACCTGGTAGTCTGTGCTAATGATGTGACTCACGGCAGGCCCCTCAATACTTTATGCGGAAGAGATGACTCAGGATGGGGCCTGGACACCCCAGAAAGACCAACCATGTGATTAGGGGGTGGGGGCCTTGGGACATGGGAAACCAGCCTGGTTCCCGGGGAGGGCATGGGGAGCTGGAGATCGAGTTCAACCCCATGGCTGAGGATTCAACTAATCACACCTGTGTCGTGACACCCCAGTAAAAACTCTGAACACTGATGCTCAGGTGAGCTTCCCAGGTTGGCAATACTAGGTGCATATTGTTACAGACCAGTACTGGGAGGGTGACAAGTCCAGGGGACGTGGTGGCTGCACACATGGAGCCTTCCCAGACCTCTCCCCAGTCCTGCGTGTCTTTCCTTTTGGCTGGTTCTAATTTGTACCCGTTGCTACCGTGAAACTGTCATTGGAAGTGTAGCACTTTCCTGAGTTCTGTGAATGGTCTAGAGAATTATCAAAACCGAGGGTGGTTGTGGGGACAGCCTCCAAATTTCTAGCCGGGTGGTCTGAAATGAGGGTGCCCCTGGAAACCCCCAGTCTCGTGTTTGGTGTCCCCAGGGAGGGCAGTCTGCCAGGGCTGCTCCCCCCGCCTGTGCCGTGTCGCCTGACTCCTTTGAGATCGTTATTCACTGAATCCATTTTTTTGCCCGTTCACACGTTTCACTTGTTACTCACAATTTATATTTAGGTTCGTAAAATTGAAAGATTTTAATTATAAAACATGGAAAAGAAGCATCTAACTGCCACGTCAGACCGGCCTCCATTGCACACGCGGCCGTCCACACGTCTGTTTATGGACGCGTGTTCGGGACCCGCCCGCGTCAGGGGCGGTGGTGGGTGGGGTCCGTGCCAGTTGGCGCGTGGCGCGGCCCCGCCTCTGAGAGTCTGCGGCGTATTTCCGTCACTTGGTCTAGAATCTCTGCACAGTCTATTAATACACAGTATGGTGTGTTTTATTCTGAATCACATAATTGTATCCATCTATAGTTATGAATTTCCAGCCTATTAATGTCAGGCACAGATGTGCAGAGGAAACCCAGTTCCTCCTTTCTCTCTCCGTGTGAGTTCCACCTCCCCCGTCCTTACCTGGCTGGCGGCTGGTGGAGGCGGGTGCAGGTGGGGTGCGTGGCGGTGAGGGAGCAGGTGGGCTCTGGAGAGAATGTCGCCAGAGCCTCGCCCGGGCCAGGGGAGGAGGGAATTTGCAAGCAGGAGCGGCTGCGGGTCCCTGCATTTGCCTGCCCCGACGGGGGTGTGATGTGCACACTCTCGCTGCCTTTTGAGTTTCCCTGGAGGGCCCGAGGGGCCATGTTCAAACTGGGGGGACTGTGTTGGCTGTTGGTCTAAGCCCGGGGCTCCCAGCTCGCTTTACCAGCAGCCAAGGGTTATTATTTCGGTCCTTCTTTCTCTGACACCTGTATTTTCCTCACAAACCATTACTTCTGCGCTTGAGAGGTATCATGGGCTGAATGGCGTCCCCCATAAAGATGCGTTGACGTGCTAACCTCCCTTGTCAATGAGGATGAGGTCATTCGGGTGGACCCCAAGCCAGTGTGACTCATGTCCTCGTCACAAGGGAAATTTGGACACAGACATGCACCCAGGGAGAACCGTGTGACTATGAACGCAGAGATGGGGTGATGCTTCTGCACCCTGAGGAACACCAAAGACAGTCAGCAAACCACCAGAGCTGGAGACAGGCCAGGAACAGAAGGGCCTACCCTGCTGACTTGGATCTTGGACTTCTGCCCTCCAGAGCTGTGAAGTGACACACTGTCATTGTTCTAAGCCACCCACTTGTGGTGTTTTGTTACAGCGGCCCTAGGACACAGGTGGGTAAAGACAGGTGTACTGTATCAGCTCCCTAAAATCCTCCCCATTCTCTTTAGTTAAATGTGGGGTCACATTTGGATAAAGAGTTGAGAGTTCTATGGTGTCCGAGCAGGGCAGGGGCTGCCCTTCTCCCCACCCCCTAAACAGAAAGGCTGTTAGTGACACCAAGTGGCCCACATGGCGCAGGCAGCAGGGACATCCCCTTCACACTGTGGAAGATGCCCAGGGTGTATTTGAAGGTCCCCTTCTCCAGGTAAGATCTGTTTCCCTTCTCTTGCTTTGCTCGAGTTCTCATAAACTCAGTTCTGAGATGCGGTGCTGAGTGGTGGCCTCTGTCTGCCCTGGGTCCAGGTTTCCTGGGGCAAGAAGCATCATAGCTCAGCCCTGCAGGGGGAAGGCTGAAGAACACGACCTCACAGGAGACACAAACACCTGCTTGATACCCCAAGTGCTGGGCGCACGCCCTGAGCACCCTCTCTAAGTCCAGACTGGATCAGGACCACGGACAGCAGCCCCCTTGGCTCCTCTTGACCGCAACTGACAGAAGACCCAACTGAGAGAGAGTCGATACAAGATGTTTGTTATCCCATCAGTCAAAGGGCAGGGTGGCTCCAGAGTCTGCAATTTCAGTGTCATGACGGCTTTGCCAAGGGCCCCGAAGTTTCCCATCCTCGCTCTTCCACCAGCCACACCCTGGCCGCATCACCCTCGGGGGTGCAGGGTGTCTGCAGCAAGTGTGGGA
>CAUYRT010071122.1:0-36212 GCA_963574885.1 Lepilemur ruficaudatus
AGTCCCAGCTACTCGGGAGGCTGAGGCAGAAGGATTGCTTGAGCCCAGGAGTTTGAGGTTGCTGTGAGCTAAGCTGACGCCACGGCACTCAGTCTAGCCCGGGCAACAGAGTGAGACTCTGTCTCAAAAAAAAAAAAAAAAACTCTGGACACCGAGGCTCGGTGAGCTTTCCTGGTCATCAATTCTCCACGCACACTGTCACATGTCATGGCCAGGAGGTGGTAAGGCTATCCGTGACTTCACCGGTAGGGGATGCCTGGAATCTCCAGGTCTGGACCCCTCCTGGACTCTGCCCCACCTATATGTCTCTTCCTTAGTTGGTTTTAATCTGTATCCTTTCTCTGCAATAAACGGTGACCATGAATATAACAGCTTCCTGTGGTTTCTGTGAGTCCTTTGAGTGAATTATCAAACCTGAGGGTGGTTGTGGGAACCCCTCAAACTTGACTTGATGTCAGACGTGTGGGTGGTCTCATGTGGACTCTTCCCTAGTTTCACAGTTGGCCTCAACTCTCACCACGTGGAAATAAGGAGGTATGAAAATGGAAGCTGATAATGCAAATTGCCGAATATCCCTCTCAAGTGCAACTTTCTTCATCCATTTGTCAAATATTTATTGAACACCTACTATGTGTCCAATGTTATTCCAAGGACCTGAGACTAGAAAAAGTGAATAAGACATGGCCTCCACATTCCAGTGGAGGAGGCAAAGTATAAGCAAGCGGACAACATGCAGTAACGTCAGAGGCGAGATGTACTGTGGGGAACCACAGAGCAAGGTGGGGGAGGGGCACGGGTTAGGTCTTTATTTAGGGTGGTTGAGATGGACTCTTCTGGAACGGTGACATTTGAACACACTGGGATGAAATGAAGGAGGTTGGGCTGGGATTCAGGGCAAGAATTTTCTAGAGACGGGCAAGCAAGCCCAAAGATGCGGGAAGAAGCATGTGAACGTGGATTCCAGCATAGATATTACTGTTGCACAACAAGTCCATCCTAGGGAAGGTTTTCTTCACATGGTCCTTGGAGGACTGTGCTGTGCATTGGGAAACCCAGGGAAGAGGGAAGCCTTTCCTTCAATGCCTCAAATCAAGCCTGAGACCAATTTCCCCGTGTTTTGTTTTAGTGACACTTGCTGGGTTGCGTGGTTTCATCCTCACATTCAACATAGGAATTATTTCACCTGCCTCTTTCCTCCTTCGGAGTGGATGAGCAGCAGCATCTCTAAATGCTTTTGGTTTCTTAGAGAAATAAACAATGGAAAGAAAAGGTACAGGAAATAAGAGTTACTTCTATTTATTTGGTTCATTAAGTGAACAAATAAGCCCGTAACTGGAAAGTACAGGGTGACTAAGAAGTAGCCCTAAGGGAAAAACCTAATGGGGAAATTTTATTAAAAAACATAGTTTACATATCCACGCTTTGGGCTTTCCTTTCGGCCCCTCTGTGGTTCTCAAAAGCCCGTGGTGTTTCAGACCTTAATGCTGGGAGGAGTGTGAGAGGTGGAAGGTGTTTGTGAAGGTTCTGTGGGCTTGAGGGAAGGGCCATGGGAGTGGGGACCCAAGACCTGGTGGTCAGCGGATAAGAACTCTCCACTGGGGGTGCTGGGGAGTGCAGAGGCAGGAGGGGCTGACCACAGCAGGGCTTGCCTCTTGCCAGGGATGCCACAAGCGCTAACTGCACTGGTGGGTTTGCTGGCAGCGCGGGGTTAAGTGCATTCTTTTCACTCAAAAGCCCTTCTCTGGAGGGGAGGTTCAGAAGGCACGCTCGGGGCAGGGAGGAACCCCCGCCTTCCCCTTTTACAGAACTTCCTCATTTTTCGGGTCGGTCCACCCAGGACCTGGGTCTGGAGATGGGTGCACGGTGGAGTTAACTGTGGGTTTTGCCCCCATCCCCTGGCAGCAGGCCTCAGATGAGCTATTCCTTGTCCATCACAAGCTTCTCTTTGCCAATTTGTGACTCGCTCAGCATTTGAGGGATGTCTAAGGATGATCGACATGAGTGAGAAGTGTGTTCCCGGTCTCTGCCTGCAGGACTTTTTCTTAAAGGGCATGGTCCTCTCAGTTCCTTTTACTCCTGATCTTGTCTCCTCCCTCGCTGAATCCTCACCTCACTGGTTCCCTGGCTCCTCACAGAACTGCCCTGGTCCCCTGCACCTGCTCCCCTCGCCCCATCCTGGACCTTCAGAGAGATGTCATGTAGAACTTCAGAGAGGCAGCAAGGTCCACTTTCAGAAACAGGCTTCTTATGTAAACTTCTTGAGAACATAGTGAACTAACACTTCCTCCTCTTTGCACTCCCAGCCCCTGGCTTGGGAGAAGTAAGTGAGGAGAACTAATGGAACATTCTAGAGCTTTCTCCCATTGTTCCCAAACACTGACCAGGTTCTCAAATGTCTGAGTTCAAAATGTCATGACGTGCTCCATCAAAATAAAACAACAAAGCCCCAGATGTAAGTAACAAGCAGGCGGGAGGAGTTGAGGGTCATGGGACCCGGAAAAGGGCACTGGCTGGCTTTGTTCTTGGTCTCTGGTTAATGAATGCTTGCCCTTGGCAGTGAGAACGTGTAACCACAGTGTTTTCTAAAGATGTGGGGTTTTTCCCTTTTTGTAGACACAGAGCTGAAAGACATGAAGGTGACAATTAGTGGTTTCAGAAAGATAAGAAGCTCTTCCTTTGTATTCACTTTCTTTTCCCTTTCCAGTGAAACTGAAGATCAACCCATCTGTAAACTCCTCTCTTGCATTCAAGGAGACTCAGAGCAGTTGCTTTCCCACCTGCAGTCCCACGTCAGATACATGCTGTGAAATACTCTAGTTCTTTTTTGCAATGTGGCCTGTAGTTAACCTCCAAATGCTTCACGAAGAATGGCCATCATCAGAAATATCTTCACATGCAGTATGAAGGACCATTTGGTACATGAGGAAGAACATGTTAGATGTGCTAATGAACGTTGGCATATCTGTGGGTTAACAAGGGGCCGCCGTGAAGGCACTCTTTAGGTTACTGAGCAGTAGGTTGTATAATTTTCAGCAATGTGGGTTTCTGTGCAATACAAATAACGTCTTTTGCAAATTTCTAGAAATGCTGAATAAAGTCTAGCAAATGCATAGCTGCATCTGCAAGAAAGTAAGGGAACCTGGAAGGGTCAAAAATGAGGAGAGAGCTGTGAGACAGCAGGAGACGACCCTGGGCTGTGGGGTGTGGGGTGCGAGAGGGTCTCCGGCCAGGCTAGTGACTAGGCTCGATGGTCAAGGAGCTAAGGCTTTCACCACCAGCAGGCACACAGGAGGAGGCCTGGGCCTGGAAGAGCGAGCGGGCAGGAAGTTGGAACTGAGACCCCAGTGTAAGGATGAGCTAAAAACAATCGCCTCTGCACACAGGGCGATGACAAGGAAGCCTGTCTGAAAAGAGCAAAAAGGCTCCCCTTAAAATTCGTAATCATATATGTGCCCTCACATGAATGTGACATTTAAATGTATATTACTAGAGGGTCCCATTTTGTGAGACACACCGCATCAAGAAATTAATACAAAATGCTGTCACAGGCTGATAGTATCTTAGCGGCACTAGGTTGAAACAAACATAAAAGCTCTCTGGAAGGCCACGCCCTCACCCCAGACTCTTTGGAACACACCCATATGAAGCCCCAATGAAAGACTAACTTACAATGAAAAATTACCAAACACATGAAAAAACAACCCACAAAATCCAAGAGTTAGCCATCAAAACAAAAAGCTGTACAAAACCTCCAACCACTTCAGATAAAACATAATTATCAGGTAGAGGTAGATTATAAAATAAGCATGTTTAAAGTCATAAGTCATAAAATAAGTAATAAAGAAACAAAAGAAGACACCATCAACAAAGACCAGACTGAGTTAACAGATTCAAAGTGCTGAGAGCAAATAACCATCAAAATTGATGTATATATAAATATTGATATATAAATATATTACAACTTGAATTATCATTCAAGCAGATGGGCAGAATAACCATTTTTAGACAAAACCTGAGAGTATTCACCACTAAAATATCTTTGCTAAAAGAAGTACTCAAGAATATACTTCAGAAGAAACTGACCTCAGAAAGAAGCAGTGAGATGTACAATATTAGATAAATTTGAACAAATATGGTGGCGCATGCCTGTAGTCCCAGCCACTTGGGAGGCTGAGGCAGAAGGATCGTTTGAGCCCAGGAGTTTGAGGTTGCTGTGAGCTAGGCTGATGCCACGGCACTCACTCTAGCCCGGACAACACAGCAAGACTCTCTCTCAAAAAAAAAAAAAAAAAAGATGTAAAAAGTTTGTATAAGTTCTTGAAGACCTAAGTAAATGGAAAGATACACAATATTCATGGATTTGTAGAATTGATTTTTTAAAGATATTGATTCTATGCAATTTATAAATTGAATATATTCCTATTAAAATTCAAATGAGGATTTTGAGGTTCACCAGTTGATCTAATTTGTGTAAGGTAAAACAATGGACCAAGAATGCCGTAACAATTTTGAAGAGGAAGTTCAACATTTGAGGACTCACTCCACTACCCCCGCAAGACTTAATTAAATTATAGTAATAGGAAAGTGTGATATTAGCCCAGGGAAAGGCAGAACAGAGTCTAGAAACAGACTCACTCATACACAGAAATTTTTATAAAGCAGAGATGTCATTTCAAATCAGTGGGAAAAGAAGACTTTTAGCAATCTGCGTTGGAACAATTGGCTATCCATATGGAAAAAATAAGTTAGACCCCTACATCAAACCATTTTTAAATGGATTAAAGACTTACATATGAAAAAGTGTGACCTTAAAATTTTGGAAGAAAATGAAGGAGGAAGTTTTTATGATCTCAGGGTAGGAAAAGATTTCTTAAACACAACACCAGAAGTACAAACCATAAACAAAAAGATCAATCAATCTGATGACATTAAAGTATTTATTTTATTATTTTTAAATCAGCCGAATTTAAGATTCATACATTATTTTTTAAAAAACTGTTTGGTAGATTAAAGACATCATAAACAAAGTGAAATATAACAAATCTTCAACTTGGAGAAGAGATTTGGCATGCATGTAACCAAGAAAAGATTGAGCCTTGATTTTATAAACAGCTCTAATGCAAAAGACCAAAGGGTATGAATGGATAGTTCTCAGAAAAAGATATTCAATAGTCTCAAAACATATGTAACCAATGTAACATAAATTAAACAAAAAGGATATAATATTTCACACTCCTTAGAAATGCAGAAATGGGGAAAAAAAAAAAAAAGACTGACCATGCTAAGATCTGCTGAGGGTAGTGTAAATGGGTACATGCACGCACTTTGGAGGACAAGATGGCAATATCTAATAACGCAGTGCTATTGCTGAGCCAGAGGGTTGGAACGCCTTCAGCTTCACTGCAACATTGTTAATAACGGGGAAAAACTGGGAGGACTCTAAATGCCCAGGTATGGGATCTGGCCAAGGGCACATAGGAGGCCTCAACAACATTAGTAGGGTTTTTATTTCTTAAGAATAAATGTATACAAATGTTCTTAGTTCTATCATTTTCTATACTTGTTTTTGTATGCTTGAAAATTACCTAATTAAAAAATGAGTTTGGTGAGGGTTACGGGGAAAAGGCACTCGCACAGAGCTGGAGTGACTGTCAACTGTCAATTGGTACAACCACTTCCAAGGGCAAATTAAAACTTCATGGTGACACAACTCTTTTTAACCTCTTGGATGGACCAGATGGAAAAGCTGGATAACAATTTGTGTTGCCAAGAGGGCTGGGAACAGGCACTCTCCTACACTGCAGGTGGGAATACGGAGTGAGGACACCCCCTTGGTGGTAACTTGGGCAGTATTTACCACAAGTGGAAACTCCCTTTGCCCTAGCACAATTTCCCCCATGTATTTATTCTGAGAAAATAAGCAACATTAAAGCAAAGATTTATGTACACTAAAACTCATCAAAGCAATCACAGCATTGTTTGAAACATTAGTAATACAAAAAGAAACAACCTGCATGTGTAACACTATCTAATTGGTTTTAATTTATGGCACAACTGAACCACGAACTACCATGCAGCCACCAAAATGACGCCGTTGAAACTTTGTAATGACGTGGAACTGCTTCCAAAATATTAAGCTAAAATAAAGTAGGTTACAAAATAGCATGAAGAGTAAACCATGAAGAACACTCAGCTATGCACTGAAGTAAATGTAACAAAATGTTAACAGGAGTTCCTGCTGGATGGATTATAGGTGATTTTATTGTCTTCTAGAATTCTGTCTTTTCCAAAAATGGTGCGTGTGTGTGTATAGCTGTTATTAAAATAGGAGAAGCTCTCTTTCGCCAAAATAATTTAAACAGGCCAATGATACTGACTGATACCAGTGACCCCCGCTCCCCCAGGCAGAGAGCCAAGGTCAAGCACTACACACTTATCCTTTCCTATGGAAATCTAAGGAGTCTCTGATTATCACAGAACCTAGAGAAAAGTGAGGACTTGAGTTCACCAGTGATGTCACCGCAAGCAGGCTGGGCTTTCAGGGAAGCTGTCCATCCTCTCTGGTTTCGCCCCCGTGACATGGACATAACCAGCTTCGGTGGCCCGCTTCCCAGCTTTGTTTTGAGAGTCACCGGCGGTGTCACGCGTCGGTCCGATCGCGGTTTGCAAAGCCTGGAGCTCCGGAGGTTACGCGGGAATTGCTGTCGCCGCCGCACAGCCGCAGCAGCTACGCTAACTTGGGGCGCCTGGCTCGGGCGCGCGGGGGCGGGGACGCGCGCGGGCGGGGCGACGGGGCGGGGACCCGGACGCGGGCGCCCCAGCCGCCAGCTTCCGCCACCCGGCCGGGGAATCCCCAGGGGCGGCGCGCGGGGAAGTCCCCTCGCGAGCGGGTACAAGAGCCGGCGCGGCGCCAGCGCGCCACAGGACTGCAGCCCCGAGGCGGCGACGCAGCGCTCCAGCCATGTCGCGCGGCCTCCAGCTCCTGCTTCTGAGCTGCGGTAGGGCCCGAGAGCGCCTGTCGCCCCCCCGCCCCCCACTCCGCGACACCGGCTCTCGGCGCTTGCTCACGAGGCGCTCTCTCTCTTTCTTATAGCCTATAGCCTGGCGCCCGCCACGCGGGAGGTGAAGGTGCCTTGTTCGGAGGATGTGGACTTGCCCTGCACCGCGCCCTGGGACCCGCAGGTCCCTTACACCGTCTCCTGGGCCAAGGTAAGCGCGGCGATGCCCGCGGGCTGGGGTTTGGTTCGCTCCTTTGGAGGCACAGAAACCATCTCCCCTGGGCTGGCGACCCTTTGTGGCTGGAAGCCGGGGAGCGTCTCCCGCAGCTGAACTTGGAGTACCCAGTCCTCTGACACGCCTGCCCCACCCCTGCTCCAACCCCATCTGCATCCCGGTGCAAGGAAGATTTAGGTTTTGTTCCTTGAAGACCTCAATCCTCTCCCTGCCCCTAAAGGTGGCCGTAGGTGAATGATCCAAATACGATACTTTGGAAAGGCGGAGAATTTCTCATTTGGATGAATTCTGGAGGCCACGTGTGGTTGTGGCCAGCAGGTCAGGAAGAAAGCAACAGGGGCCCGGAAGATTTGAGCACTGGCCCGGAGGAATGTCCCCAGACTTCTGATTTATTGTGATTTGTGACTACGATGTTCGCAAAACGTGGGAGGGGGAGGGGCAGTTTGAGAGGAAGAGCTAAGAGAGTCAAGAGTGGTCGTTTTCAGCCGTCATCCCCTTTCTGGGATACCCCTGGGTCTTCTCCTAGCCCGGCTTCTTCCTCCGGCAGCGTGAGAGGTGCAGAGACCAGGGCATCCTTCAGGGTGCGTGAGCCCAGCCCACAGGTGGAAGAACAGGCCTTGCTGTCCTTACTGTGAGAGGATTGAGTTTCAGGGAGGCTTTTTAAGGTTTCCTCTCAACTGGAACATTCTCAGATTTTCAGATTGCAATTCTGGTGGCATTCCAAAGCCGAGCAGCCACTGTTGGATGTTACTGGTCCTTTGCTTCCCTTCTGTAAGTCAGGTTACGGCTGCTACAGCACCTCCATTTTTGGCCAAATGAATATGATATCCCAGCCTCACTCTGTGGCTCTCGCTGATTTGCTGTCTTACCTTGGAGGAAATCCATGCATTTGTAGCTTTCCACAAAATGCAGGGCTTCCTTCTGCCCACCATCAAAGATACTATAGGAACCTGAGCATGTATCTGGCCATTTAACAGTGCAAGGCAACACTGGAGGGGTGTGTGTGTGTGTGTGTGTGTGTATCTTCTCCTAACTGGATTGTCAGTTGCCTGGGGACAGTGGCTGTGTCAATGCTTTTAAGTATTCAGCAGGGCACCCGATGTTTGCCCAGTTAATTGCAAAGGTGCTCAGTGAATTCAGGCTGGTACTTCACAAGTCAGGCAACGTAGAGATTTTGTTGCTGCCTTGGAGCACTGGATGGTGTATGAAAGTAGGGTGTTAGTATTCCTACTTCATTGCACCTTCTTCACTGTGGGATCAGAGAACACAATTCCACAATTGTCCTCATAGTCAAAACAAGAGTATTTTTTTAATTATAAAAACAATATTATTTGTGTGCTCACATAAGCCAAGCTCCAGGGTAAATATGCACATGCATTATCTGTTTCTATCCTTCCAATGGACTTAAGGGGCCAGTACCATTTCTATTCCTACCTCACAGGGAGGAAACGCAGCCGGCTTAATAAGTGGTGGAGTTGAGATTTGAACCGGTCAGCCTGATTCCAGATCCTGAGCTGTTAGAAGTCTATCTTGATAACTCTGATAACTCTGTTTTCTACCTTAATTACTTACAGTAAAGAAAATAAAAGTGCCCTAGGCTAGCCAGGCAAGGATTTAGTTATCTCAAAGAAGTGGGGAAACATGAAACCACTATTCCTTCCAGAGAGTAATTTAAAAAAGAAAACATTATTAATATCCCCAGGGGAGTAATTAAAAAGTACTCATGAAACAAGCAGATGAAATTTCAGACTGTAAAGTTCAAACAGTTGTCGAGTTAAATCTTCTTGCACAGGGTCATTTGGAATGGTTCAGTAAACCGTAGCAATTAACCTTTGACTTCTCCTTGGATGTCAGCTGGTGATGTAACTCTGCATGTGCTTGTTTATTGGGCGTAGTTCTTGCAAGATTTACTGTGAAGGTCTTCTCCAAACTCTGTTAAAAAAAAAAAGAAAGAAAAAGAAAAAGAAAAAGACAGCACTCTCTAGGCCTTCTCTTTTTTCCTGTTGGTCCATGGAATAGGGCTGTTGAAAAGTCATACCATGGTTATTTTTTAAGAAGTAAACTGTGGGCGAGATGAGTGGACAGTAGGAGAATTGTGCTGTGCCAATAAACTAATCAGGTACCTTGAAAGTGATATGTATTATTCCTTCAAGTGTTTTTTTTTGTTTGTTTTGTTTTGTTTTTTTGAGACAGAGTCTTGCTCTGTGGCCCTGGGTTGGGTACAACAGTGGCATCATCATAGCTCACTGCAACCTCCAACTCCTGGGCTCAAGCTGTCCTCCCACCTTGGCCTCCCAAGGTGCCAGAATTACATGTGTGAGCCACTGAGTCTGGCCTCCTTCAAGTATTTTTTTTTTAACAAGTCTCAGCATATTCTGTAGATATTTGTTATTTTCCAGCCCAATAATCATATTTTTGCATTGATTACATTTGCACAACAAAAATGGATAGAGTGTTCTGGAAATAAGGCCAGTGGAGACATACTGACATGCTTCGTTTTATGGAAGATTAAACATCTTGTCATTTTTCCACAACTTTCATCGAAATAGAGAGGTAGCCATAAGGGAGGAATTTAACCCCAGTGACCACGGCCGGCCCAGCCCATCTCACCTCACTGTTTTGTCTTTTCTGTGGCTTTGTAAAACCTGTTTCCTCTGCACAGAAGGAGGCTGTGCGTGGGTCAAGGAAAGCAGAGTCCCTTGGAGTGGATTTGCATTGTCCACCAGACTGAGTCACATTCTTGCAGACCTTCTGCATATCACAATTATGGTTATAATGACTCACAATTTAAAATTCCATTTACCACTCAGTCTTCCGGCACCACAGAGCATCCTGCCTCTGTCCAGTTGGCACTAATGACTTGTGATTAACAAAAGGACCCATGTAAACCACGTGTTTTTTATGTTATGTCTTTTACCAAAAAACTCAAAGCAAGTGCCGTCCAATTAGTGTTTGTAACATTAGTGTGAGTTGGGAAGGAGCAGTGTTCATTTTATTCTCTCTGTTTCAAGGTTTCAGTGAGAGTGGGCTAGAGGAGACTTCATCTAGACATGCACATGATGTCAAAGTTGAAGCCAAAAGTGGACAGAGATAGCCCAGTTCCTGTTTGCCCAGCTCTTCTTTCCTGTGGACTAGTGTCCTCCTAATTGGGATCCAGCAAAGGGTCTTCCTCTCATCCCTTCCTCTCTTGTACCTTTTAAGGCAGAGTGGGTGATTGAGAAAAAATAGAAAGGTTATTATTATTATTATTTTTTGAGACACAGTCTCACTCTGGTGCCCAGGCTAGAGTGCCATAGCATCAGCCTAGCTCATAGCAACCTCAAACACCTGGGCTCAAGCAATCCTTCTGCCTCAGCCTCCCAAATAGCTGGAACTATAGGCACGAGCCACCACGCCTGGCTAATTTTTTATATTTTTAGTTGCCCAGCTAATTTTTCTCTATTTTTAGTAGAGATGGGGTCTCGCTCTTGCTCAGGCTGGTCTCGAACTCCTGAACTCAAGTAATACTCCTGCCTCAGCCTCCCAGAGTGCTAGGATTATAGGCATGAGCCACCGTGCTGAGCCTGAAAAGTTAATAAATCATATTCATTAGGATAGTAGCTCAATTTGGCTTTAAAGTTGTAATAGATTGTGGCTGTTTGGGGAGGTATTTTGAGAAAATATGCAAATAGATTTTGATCTGTCACTCTTCTTCAGTTGGCCACGACCTGGGGCATAGCATGATATTGCGTCTGCCAGGAGTAAGACCACGCGTCAGAGGGCTACATCTGTGCTTCGCGATGAGCGTCACCGTGTGCACACTCTCTTTAGTGAAGGTTTGGAGAGAGACTGTGGATGGAATGCTTTGGGCGTGGTTGATGTTTGCCACCGATAATGATAATGAGCAGTCATTTATCTGGGAGATGAAGTGTCATCTTGTATCATGGAGCCCTGACAACCTACGGTGATGCAAAACGAAAGAGGATATATAGCGTCATCTCTGGGTGATGCTGCGGGGGTGAGGACCACGAAGCATCACAAGACAAGTGCCCTTTATAGATGATTTCCAAAGGAAAGGAGAAAGAGGAAGTAAGACTGTGATTTCAGAGCATAGGTCAAACTTGAACTTTATAATATTTAGAGAGCTCCAGCTGGGACGGATCACAGACCATCCCATGGAGTGTTCTGTCTCTGACATTCACGCCAGGAGAACTGGTGGAGAACAGGTTCATGGCTTGCATGAGGCTACTTCAAAAGTTCAGGGGGGGTCACCATGCCGATCTGGCTTGTCCTCAACTCATTATGAAGCTATCTTCCCTGTATGTTGCTACACTTATATTTGGCAGAGTTATATTTTGTGTTTCTGCCATCTTCTGTGATAATGAGCTGCAAAGCCAGGGGTACTGAGGAGAGCCCAGTGCCGTAGGAGGGGCTGGAGTTGATGAATGTTGGGGCGGATGTAATCTGTACAGCCCTGCACCCTGAAGGACCCATGAAGGGGCCGATGCAGGCCACTTACTGCACTTCCTTGATTCCAGAATGCTCTCTGTTGTATTTAAGAACATGTTTTTAGGACAAAAAGGAAACATTTCTACATTAAGTATAAAAGCATTGAAACATTGAAATGTGAAAACAGTGTGTGTCTATCAGAATCAAAGAACAATTATACCGTCCCCATTGGCACCTATGGTACTTGATCTGATCTAATCACTTTTGTGGGCTCGATGTAAAGTTGGTTTACAAATGTCTCCATATTTACACCTTCATTATTTAGTAAACCTTTCTAAGTCCCAAATGTGTACCAAGTTTTAGGCCTGGCATTGGCCATCCCAAGCTTAATGTGGAACTTTTGCCAGAGGATCATCTTGAGCAAAGACATGGAAACAAGAATCCACAAAGCCTTTTTGGGGACCAGTGGAGTAAATAGTGATCTAGAAGGGAGAATAACACAGCAGGAGGCTGAGAGATAATGTTAGAAAGCAGGCAGGGAGCAGACTGTGAATGGCCTTGAATGTCAAACTGTAATGGCTTGAATTTTATGCTTTTAGCAGAAAAGAGCCATTGAAACGTTCTAAGCAAAGAAAATGACATATGCAGAATATGTCTAAAGAAAAGCATATTTCTCCTGGTGATGGATAGAGTATGATTCATCCTGGAAGATGAGTCTCAGAGGCAGGCTTCATTCTTTCATTGCAGCAAAATTCCCATTATGTTAACTAAGGCTTAAATGCGTTCTTGGGATTGTCCTTACTTTCTCTCTTGGTTGCCAGTCCTGTCCATGTGGTTCTACAGAGGAGTAAACAAGGCAGAATGAGGCTGCCTCACAGGGGGCCATGGAAGAAGTCTCATCCAGGTGAGAACGGAGGATCACTGAGATTTTTGGACAATGGTGGAACAGAGCAAAGTTACTAAAATCTTTTAGTTCGAAAGTGTGTAGGGAGGAGGAAGGCAGCTGTGAGAGTTAAATAGAAAGAAAAAAAAACACAACAAAACCCCCCACTTGTTTTCTGTGAATAAGCTTGCTCTGAATAAAATGGAGAACGTGAGTCACATGAGGACTGGATTGTCTCAGCTATGTACTTGGTTACGTTGCTACACAGAGAAGAGGAAGTTTGGAGAAGCTCTCAGTGACATAAGGGAAAGTTTTATGTAGGGCAAGACTAAAAACAGATTCATTACCTAAAAAAGGTTCCTCCATCTAAAGCTGTTTCCATAATTCTTTCCTGGCTTCTCCCTGAATAACCCTCGATTTTCTATCAGCGGTCCTTAGCTCAAACTAGAGCTAGATAAAAATACTTTCCTGAGATTCGTTTACACCCATAAGCATGTTTTTGTTTTTTGTTTGGTTTTGTTTTGCACTGGGGTGTATTTGGGTAAAATTCCTGTGTGTGCCATGTGTAACTAGTACAGACTCAGGAGCCAGGGCTTGTTAATATCACTTGACGTTTTCTTGGAGCACCAACTCGTCTACTGCATGCTGTTGCTCCAATTCTCCAAAGAGAGTGTAGGTTTCAAAAGAGCTGGTAGTTGTCTAGGATTATGGGTCCAGATGGGAAAAACCTTTTTGAAGAGGATACTGGTTGCCATAAATAGTTCATAATCACATTGGACCGGACTCTCTGGGTTAGTTCTAGAGAACAAAGGTTCTGAATCAAATCAGGCCCCGAGGTCTCATTCCCTGAGGAGTGGGAAGCGTGTGAGCCCAAGTGACAAAGCAGGGCTGGCCTAGAGGCTGGAGCTACGTACAGATAGCCCCTTGTATGTACCCTTTTTTATGTGGTAGTGCTGGTACCCCTATCAGTTAGGAGTCTTTCAGTTGTGAGGGACTGTAAAACCAATCAAAACTAGCTTAAGGAAAAGGAAATATAATGGCTTATATAGAATTGAAATGGGAAAAAATTGAAAAATCAAAATAAAGTTCACATTTTAAATATAGCTGGTGCCCCAAAAACAAGTGTTGAAGTTCTAACCCCTGGTATTTGTGACTATGGCTTTTTTAGGGAATAGGGTCTTTGTAGATATAATCAAATTAAGGTGATGTCATACCTGACTAGGGTGGCCCCTGATTCAAAATGACTGATGTCCTTACAAGAAGAGAAAACAAACAGGGAGACAAACAGAAAGACACAGGGAAATAGGAAAAACACCATATGACGATAGAGACTGGAATGATACGTCTACAAGCCAAGGAATGCCAAGAATTGCCAGCGACATCAGAATCAAAGAGGAAGGCATGGAACAGACGCTTCCCTAGAGTTTTCAGAGAGAGCATGGCACTGCCAACCCCTTGAGTTTGGACTTCTGGCCTCCTGAACTGTGAGAGAATACATTCCTGTTTTACTTGTTTTAAGCTACCCAGTTTTTGTTGCTTTGTAACAGCCTCTCTAGTAAATGAATACAGCTGGACTTAGAGGTTCTCAAATGTCCCCAGGGCTCGGTGACTTTCCGTCTCTCAACTCTTCCTTCATGTTGGTTTCGTTTCTAGACTTCACATGGCAGTGAGATAGTAGCCGACAACTGCAGACCTGTGCAGGTTGAGTATCCCTTCCTTATTCAAAATGCTTGTGACCAGAAGTGGTTCAGATTTTTTAGACTAGGGATGCTCAACCTGTATATCCTTCCAGAAGCAAGTGCAAAGGAAGAGATTGTGCCTCTCTTCTAATATCTCAACAGATGTCTGATTATTCTTAAGTGGCTTTGATTGATTGGATCATGTACCCATCAGAACCAGTCTCCGTGGTCTTGGAATATCTGGCCTGAGTTAAGTGTGCCCTCTTTAGAACCAGGTGTGGAGCCCTGTAAGCGGCATGAGCTCAAAGCCGGTAATGATGCCCCTTCCAGGTCCAGCAGGACCCTCGCAATGCTAATGGCAGAAGAATGGTGACATGAACAACAAATGGTCCAACATTGCCTTCAGATCCCAGTTCCAAAGGGGTTTTGCTGCATTATTATGATGGTGCTTTAGAAAATTCAGAATGTTGTGAATATTTTAGAGACATCGTGGGTGGAAAACTAATTTCTCCCTAGAGTAGGGATTGAGACTTCTAGGACAACTTCACCAGAGAGGAGATGGGAATTATCAGTGGTAAGGAAATGTCAGAATAGGTAGATGGAGTGGAAAGCCATCACATATAACAATTTCTATTACCAACATTACCAATTATAAAGCATTTGTCTAATAGCCCCATGGGCAAGTAAGCTAGTGCAGCTGAGGAAATGAGACTCAGGAGAAGTGATTTATCAAAGATGACCCAGCTAACTAACGGGCAGGCTGGGGCTTGACTTCAGGCCTTTGAATTCCAAAGCCAGTGCTCTTGCAACTTTCTTATTGTTTCCAAAATTCAGCCATTCACTCAGCAAATACTTTTTGAATGCTTCCAATGTGCAGGGAACTATTTAGTATGCTGAATGAAACCTTGATTATTAAAAAAAATAGAGAGCAGTAACATTTTTAGAGCCTTCTGTGTGATCAGTACTGTGCTTGGGGTCCGTATCTTCACACCAGCTCTCTGAGATGTAATCATCCCCAGATTCCAGTGGAGCAAACCAAGCCTGAGAGTTTTCAGTGAGTTGGCCAAGAGTAGCGCTAGCTGTGGGAGGGCTGGGGTTTGGTTCCAGCTCCGTCCAATGCCAAAGCCTGTGCTCTTAATTATGCTGCCTCTGCTATACTCATAACTCTGTTAACAGCCATAAATCCAGCTCTGTCTGTTAGACCTAGTAAATTTCGAAGTGGAAAATCATTTTTCTAATAAAACTACACTTAGAAAAAAACGATGTTAATGCTCATACATTCTACCCTCATTATGACATCAACCTCCGAGCCAAACTATTTTGCACGTTATAAAGAGCTGTTTTTATGATGAATGGGGATTATATTGGCACTTTAATTGAGTCAGAAACCAAGGTACACGAATGCTAGTGCCCAAGAAATGCAGTAAAAAAAAAAAAAAGCTGTTCAATATGGTTGGAATACATCAGATTAATGTAATACCACCTTTAAATCCTTAAAAACTACCTTTAAATATGTTTCATCAAATTGTTAGATGAAATTTTTATACACACATATATATACACACATTTTTTCCCCCTCAAAAACAACTCTTTTTTTCCTCTTTTTGTTAGGTTCCTATCACATTCTTAACAGATCTATCTAATTAATGATAAATTTGGATTTCAAGTTTGTGATCAAAGCCCTTTCTTTGCTATGGGAATGGAACTGTTGCCCTCTTAGATTCAAATATGCTTATCTAGGAGGTTGGCATGTATTTGGATAAAATTATGTAAACTTCAAAAATAAATTTCCACAATAGGATTTTTGAAATATTGGTTCAATTCCAGCCATATTTAATTATTTATTTTATTTCTTTTGTTCTAGTTCAAATTTGTCCATCATTTAAAAAAAAAAAAACCAACTTCGTTCACTTGCCCTTAAAAATTAGTACTTGTATTTGCTTGATTTAGCTTTCAGCAAATTAAAGAGAGTTTATTTTAATTTAAGGCTTGTGGTTTCCTTAAGGTCAAATCTCCATTTGAGAGAAAGAATATGGTATTTAAATTATTTAGTGAAATTGGAGGCTTTGAGACAAGTCAGAGTCCCTAGGCTTTCTGAAAATGAAATGTCCCACATTTGCATTTTTCAACCTAAAAAGAGAGAGTTGTCAGCATAAAAGTTAATGCACAAATTGTGAATTTTAAAAGACATTATTGGGATGAGTGTTTTGAGGAACTAATTTGCTGAAATTGTGTTGTGCTTTAGCGCACTGTGCTACAATATTAGCGTTGTGTAGTGTGCATTAAATAGTTCCCGTCAATTATGGTTGGCTGTGAATGAATCCAAGGGTTCCTTTTGTTATAAATTACTATTTCCTAAACGGTTTTGCAGAGAGGCAATGGAACACTTTTAGATTTGGAATGTTTAAAGAGCTATTCTTGCCAGTGGTTGATTTTGAGCCAGCTCCAGTGTATATAAGAACTCATGAAACAAAGCAAAGTAAGGATGGCCCATTTGCTGTTACTCTGTTTTCCTCCCACTGAAATTTCTCCTTCAGTTCTTGGTGGTGCCTCTGCCTCAGCTGACTCATCTGATAAGGTGGGGTGATAGCTGCTTGGCCAAGTGGCTGAGGATAATGATTTGAGCTTTTGCACACAAAGTCCCTTGATCCTGCTAGCGTCCCACTCACATTGTGAGCATGCAACATTAGCACAAAAGCTACAACTACATTTGCACCTCTGGGCAAATCCCAGATTCCTCAGATGGCTTCACACAAGAAAATATACCTTAAAATGGCAAAAGGAAGAGGAAATGGGGATTGTGTATACCTAGAACTTGAAGCTAGAGGGAAGGTTATGAATTGTATGAATTTACAGAAGATTCTTTTTGCTATAGTTAGTTATCAGGCAGAGTGCTGTTCATTAGTTTGGTAAGAGTTCCCAGGTTGTGCCAGTAGTTCTCTGGGTCATTTAGGAGAAGGGATCTTTGGAAGGTGACCCAGTGAGAATTGAGATATTTTGCTATGATCCCACCAATTGATGGCTGTGATGTTTCAGCAAATCAGAATTCTGCAGGTTGCTTTTGGGTTCTTTGTTTTGCATTTCCCCTCATTTCTTCTTTCTGTCCTTACGGGCTCCCTGCCTTTGTTTTGCCATTTAAAAATAACTAGAGGCCCATGGAAATCTGACCATCAGATTAACTACATTTTGTTGTTGTTGCTGCTGAGTTTTTTAAATGAATTCTCCTCTGCAAATAGGCAGAAGGTGCTGCCAGCCAGTTCTGATCGCCAGCACCTCCTTGCTTCAACAATTCCCAGCAGCTAGCGTGATAATGGGGCCATCTTTATGTAAATGCGTGCAATCAGTTATATTTCCACCAGCTCCAGAGGGGTTCCAGTTTGATCTTGACTTTCAGATGGGCCTTTCTGAGTTTGGGGGGGTGGTCGCTGGATTGGAGAGAAGCTTCCCAGAGGTAGGTAGTCTCAAACCGGTTGTTGCAGCCACGTTTGCATCTGGAGCTTAAATTAGAAAAAAGAAGTAGGGTGGGATGTCGGCATGGGGACTGCAGAGACTGGGCTGAGCTAATTATTTCAAAGAGGCCTTTCGGGGGACCCTTGGCACAGATTGGCCCTGGATGGCCCTGGGCATCTGGCCTGTTGAAAGCTCTGCCTGGCAGGAGGAAGGGCCGCTGCCAGGCAGCAGAGCGGAGGGGGGGCTGTGAGCCTACGATGAGGCCGCAGTTTGTGGTTTACTTGGGCTTGAAAAGGGAAAAATTGTGCTAAATTAGATGTGTTCTAGAATCAGTTGGATGGATACCTTTAGTTTCCTCTAAGTTTCCTCGGCTACACTGACAATTTTTGCTTTATTTTTGAATACCCGAAGGCCCCAGTCTTTTAGCTTCCGCCTGTAGATTCTTGATTATTTAGGAAGGAACCTTTCAACACAAGAAGGACTGTCAAGTAATGGGATTTATGTATATAGACTCGGCCTGAGAAGAGCCATTAGTCTCAGCCCAGTGCTAGGAGGGTGCTGAGCAGGTTTTCTTGCAGGAGTGATAAATCTGCCACCAGATGTCTCTGTAGCCCACTGTACAGGAATGTTAACACGCACCGAAGGCTGAGTCTGAGCTGTCCGGTGACCTTGTGGTGCATTTCCCAACTTAATAAATGAAACCGAAACAACTGAGAGTGTGTGTATGTGTGTCTGTGTGTATGTATGTGAGTGTGCATGCTTGCACAGATATATTTTCTTGCCTGAGCTGCTTCATACGGTGTTCTCCCCAGTTCCTTTGCTGTCTGTTTTCCATCACTGAGTCCTTTCGTAAAAGTCGGAGCAGAGTTGTAAGGTGCTCCCGGGACAGGAGATTAAACATTGGCAGGTGCAGGCAAAGACAGTGGCAGTGAGGCCTGCTAATCTCTGTCTCTTTCCCTAAGGTGTCTCTTGGGTGCAGTTATAATGCTAGGGACAGATAAGGAATGTCACTTAATCCTGGGCTCCCTGCTGATCCCCAGCAGACCAGCAAAGGCAGCTCAGGTGCTACTAGGGGATGCTGGCGTTGAATATTGAAGGGCTGCCTGCGAGCACCGAAAACAGGGATTTGCTTTACTGTTCGTGTAAACCCATTTTAGAAGCTTTAAAACATTTCAATGGAGGAGCAATTGGCAAGTCAATTAGGCAAGTTAAAAAGATGTCCTGGAAAGGGAGAGTGAACGGTGAATGTGATGTGTGCCTAATCTTTGAAGTGGGAGGTGCTAAAAACACCACATCGGTTTAATCACAAAGATAGTTCAGGGAAAGGAAGCCGGCCAGGTTAATTGTTTGACTACATGGGGCATCTCCCCCCGTCGGGCAGGTCTGGGTACAGTGATTTCGGCTATTTCTGCCCTTCGTGCGTAATTTGACATGACCGCCAAATGATCTGACACATATCTCTGCGAGGCACTCTTCTCGGCTGTCATCCTGCCCTTGTAGAGAGAAAATCTGTGGCACATTTGGCTACATCGGGCGTGACCACACAATTACACAGCCTTTGAAGAACAAGGTGACTATTTACAGGAGGCATTGCTCATCTGCATCTCAGGTCTTAGTTGAGTTGTCTGGCAATGATCTTAAGAGATTTAGGAACTTTTGCAGATGAAAGCCTAGGGTAAAAAAATAAGAATCTGTCAGTGGGTGAATTGGTATCTGAAGAAAATGAGAATATTTAATACAGTGTGATCAATAACAAAATATAATCCAGGGTGACTCATAACTCAATACGTTGCCATTGTCAACAGCAACACTCTGTCCTGTGTATAGGGTGGAAGTTGGGATACTTACGATAGAATCCTAAGATGCAGTCCTGATCTTATTCCAAAGAAGATACAGCCTTAAGGAATTTCCATAGATCTCTTCTGCAAAGGTCACACGTACAAAAAAAGCACAATATCTTTCTTGCTTTAGAAACATTAGCTTAGGGTGAATTTTATGAAAACAAGATGGGAAACATTGGTGCTGAGTCCCAGTGCTTGCGGGGGAGTGTGACGCGCTATGGTTCCTTCCTCACAGCTTACAGAGGGTGGCGCAGAGAGGATGGAGGCGCCCCAGGAAGATCTGCGCCTCGGGGAACACCACCATCTTCAGAAGGGGCCAAATGGCTCTGCCGACGCTCCCAGTGAAAGGCCCTATTCCCTGAAGATCCGAAACACAACCAGCTGCAACTCAGGGACATACAGGTGCACTTTGTGGGACCTGGAAGGGCAGAGAAACCTAAGCGGCACAGTGATCTTGAGAGTGACAGGTGAGGTGACCTGCTGTACTTGTTCTCCTCTTGCAAAATGCATGTGCGCTTAATATCAGGCCTATTACCAATGCCGTCTTTTGGAGTCTAACTCTACAGCTTTGGATCACCTCTGTGGCTAAAAGCTGAATTCCATTGGAAGAATGTCACAACTTTTCTTTCTAAGGCTTAAGCTGTTCCTTTTGTTTGACTTTTGCCTAACACTTGTTTGGGGCTGAAGCTGGAAATGAGAAATGTGCTGTCGTAGAGCCCTTGATTTTGTACAAGAGCTGCTTTCTGCTTCTCTCAGGTATCTGAAAGGAATCAGACTCAAGATAATGTTCTTATGCTCACAAGAGCACACTCTCCGTTTCGGGGGCAGTGTTGCGTTTTGCTCAGTGTTGCACATACACAGACCCCCTCAGGCTTCTTTGTCTTCCTGGCACTTAGTACAACTGATGTGTTGTGTGGGGATTGGATTACTGTTGGCCCACCCTGAGAGAGCAGTCACTTCTCTCTGTTTTGTTCTCTGCTGTAATCTGGCACACAGTGGGCCTTCAGTGAATAGTATTCCCATGTATGACAAAGAGAGGAACCTTGTGGGGGATCCTAGGAGGGGAGGTGTGTCCTGCAGGGAGCAGAGGGACATGAACAGAAAATAGCTGGTTTTCTCTCCCTTCCTTTTTGAAGGCAGTGTTGCTTCCAAGTTAAGGGGTCAGATTCTGGAATCAGATAGACCTAGTTCAAATATTAACTCCACCACTTGTTAGCTTGTTACTTTGGGCAAATTACTGATTGACTTTGAGCCTCAGTTCTCTCATCTCTAAAAGGGGGATAATAACATGTGCAACATTGGCTTGTTGTGAAGGTTAAACAGGAAATTGCACTAAAATGCTGAGTGCAGTGCCTGGGGCAGACTGAATGCTCAATCAGTATTTGGGACCATTAGGTCAATGGCTCTCAACCTCTTTTCTTGAGTTATAAACCCTTGTGGGAATCCATCCCTAAACTATTGTATGAAATGTTGAATTCAATTTTAGGGTTGACATCTCTCTGGAGATGTAGCCACATAGGCTCCAAGGGAGGAACCCCCTCCGATAATCTGCACTCCACCTGCTCCTGCCTGGGTCTTCAAGCAGACCCTGTTAGCGAGCGCAGTGTATACAGCCAAAGCCAAACCTGCTTCCCTGAGCAGCACGCTGGATGTCCCACCTGCGCGGGGAGAGGCCCTCCCGTCCACGTCTCTTCCTGGGCTGAAGGCCTCACTCCTTCCACTCTCCTTGAGAGCTGCAGCCTCAGCCTTTAACAGGCCCCTAGGGAGCTGTGCTCCCTCCCACTCACGCTGCCACCTTGGTGGGAGAGCTTGAACGAGTCTACAAAAGCATGGCGACTTACTCAGCAATAGCAGGTCAGTTCACCTGCTTCATTGCATGGTCCCCGAAACCTCCTGCAGTGAGGACACGTTAAGATAATTTATGGATTAGCAAATGAGGGTTCATCTGATATGAGGACAAAATACAAGCCAGGCAAGGCCCAGCATCTGACATGGAGACAGACAGGCTGCAGGCTCAGTCTGGGCTGGACGCCTGGCTCTGCCACCTGCCGTGGTCTCTTAGCCTCTCCGAGCCTCAGCTCCTTCGTCTGCAAGCTGGGACTACTCATGCTTGCTCTGAAGATTTGGGGAGAGGCTGTGTGCAAGTCCCGTTGTATACAGCCGGGCATAGAATGGCAGTGACCACTGGCTGCTGCCACTGCTGTCACCAGCACTGTTACTGTCATTCATCCTGACGGCACAGACGCAAGGTGGGAGTGGGAGACAGGCAGCACTTCAGAACGGAGAACCAAGCACTCAAGGTTTTTTATCATGGTAGAAAAATCCTGTTAAAGTGGCTTCATGCAGTTCTTTATTTTCTTTCAGGATGCTTTCCAAAACGTAAAGAAGAGACTTTTAAGAAGTACAGAGCTGAGATTATGCTGCTGTTGGCTCTGGTCGTTTTCTACTTAACACTCATCGTTTTCACTTGTGTAAGTATCTTTCTAGAACGTCACGGTGAGAGAGAGTGTTCTGGGAACCCTGGCCTTCTCGAGGCCCCGAGCTGGGAGGATCATGGCAGGGAGCTCCCTGAACTGCCCCCGGCACATTCCTTATCTACTGGCTACACGTAGAGCGCTGGGAAGGGAAATGAAGTGAGATTTGTGAGGAAAGTTTGAGGAATGCCAGAGGGACCCATGCAAGACCAGAGGCCTTGCAACCACAGTACTGGACGCCGCAGCTCTGACTATGCCATCCCAGAGCGGAGCCCCTTCTTCCTGCGGACGAGGGAGCGAGGCCTGCTGCCCCAGGGGTAGATCAGTCTCCTCTGCCTACCCTTCTCTTGGGGGTTCTCCCCTGATATTTTTGGCACTTCCACCCACTCCTTAAGAATTACCCCAAGGAGCCAGAGCAGTGGGAGACCCAGGGAGACCCCAGGGGCGGAGGATGGCTGGCTGGTGCTGGGACATCCTGGACATGCCCTTGAGCTCCAGCCAAAAGTCCCCCGAGCATTCTGCACGGCTGCCCACTGGGGTGACCACGGTCATGAGGGGGTAGGGCCGTTTGTGGGTCTGAGCCACTAGGAAGTGATCTGCCCCTTATGTCTCAGTACCCCCAGGAAGGGCTGGCTGCTTAGGGACCAGGACAGACTTCACCCAGGAGCTACCCCAGGGCTGGTCCTCCTTGCTCACTGTGCCCTTCTACTCACTCATTTGCCTCTCTGGCTGCGCACTCATCGCTCTGGTTTCTGTTTTAGACCTCAGTCGATCAAAAGGCTCCAGTGAGCACCTACTGCATACAAGGCATTATGACAGGCACTGTATGGGGTGTGAAAAGGTGTAAGACGTTGTTCCTGGCCTCAAGGAGCTTATAGTTTGGTGGTTAGGGTTATTCGCACATGAGAAAAAATAATGAGAATTGCCAGACAGTAAATTTTTAAAATGAGTGGCTTAGTTTCTTGTTGGCAAATACCTGCTTCTGTGAGCACTGACTTTCCATGCAGACGTCTAAGGGCAGGCGCTTGAGGCGGCCGCAGTCTGTAATCAGTGAATCTCCCAGTGCAGGTTTGGAGGCGCCTGTGTAATCGTGCAAGCCCCTTGCAGAGTGAGTGAGGTGGCGAGTTTAGGGAGGCCTTCCAGAATGAGCTGTCTGGTCAGCTCTTAGGGTTTAAATGGAGGTGACACCTGCTGCATTGTCCCAATTATTCACTTCACTTTTATTTGATTCTTTTTCAGAAATTTGCACGACTACAGAGTATTTTTCCAGATTTTTCTAAACCCGGCATGGAACGAGCTTTTCTTCCAGTCACCTCCCCAGATAAACATTTGGGGCCAGTGACTTTTCACAAGACAGAACTGGTATGAGCAGGGTTTCCACAGGTGTTTTTTTCTGAGGTTGAAAGCTCAGTGACGTGCATGTCTGTCACGCTGGACGAGAGGAGAATGAGCCCCGCGCTGAAGACGGCATCCTTCCTACGAGGTCCTTCGCATGATTGGAAATGTCTGAAAGTGGAGCTCACCCTACTTCTGTGAGCCGGGGCTTGAAAACCACGACATGACCGACTAGCACAGGACCATTGCTACTTCTCCATGTCTACCTGTTTAGCGTTTTATGCAGCCATCTGGTCAACCTCTTGGACACTTTTTCAGTCATATAAAAGCTATGGTGAGATGCAGTTGGAGAAGGGCCTTCGGAAATGTGAACGCCCCCAGCTGGCCCTGCGACAGACTCCTGAGGACAGCTGTCCTCTTCCACATGTGGGGAACATCTCTTTGAATTTTGCTGTGTTTTGTTGTACCGGCCCAGATGTTTTCCGTCTAGGAGAAATTGACAGGCCAAGCTGTGAGACAGTGGGAAATATTTAGCAAATAATTTCCTGGTGTGAAGGTCCTGCTATTACTATGGAGTATTATGTGTACAAAGAAATAACAGGTCAATGAACTGTCCCCCAGCAGGGTCTTTTCATCTGGGAGAGACATCCATAAAGAAGATGCCACGTCTATTTTTGTATCTCTGTGTACTTGTCAAAGGAGGGTTTCTGTTTTTCTCCTTTTGAAATCTATAGTTAGATAGCATTGTTGACTGGGGTGGGGGCAGCCTGACTACGGAGAGGGAGAAGAAGTCGGAGAGGGTGACAGCGGGATAGAGAGCTGTCTAGAGACCTGCCGGAAATGCTGGGGCAGCTGTGCAATCTGGGTTCTAGCTCCGGTTGTCCCACTCCTGGCTGTACGATCTGGGGCAAGTTCCTATGGTTTCTGCTTTCTCTGTTGTAAACCAGAAAGTTGTTGCAGGGATTATTTAAAATGACATATGTGAAAATGCTTTGAAAAATGATAAAGCACTATGCAGACTTGAAACTCTGTTGGGCCGTTGTCCTCGCTGTTAGGACGGTGCACTGGGGAGGAGAGGATGCTTCTCATTTCTCATGTTTTCCATCATTCTGAACAAAGAAGGTTGCAAAGAGACTTTCCTGTAGTCTTCTGTGTGAATTCACTTGGGGAAGTGAGGAGGCCAGTTCTGTGGTCTTGAAGCATCCGGCAAAAGTCCTTGAAGATATGGACACGGGGGAGCCACTGGCAGGAGGGACTTCACAAAATGGTGCATTGATGTTTTGGTGGCAATCGTCCAGTTTCTCTTATCAAACGTGGGCCCTTCCCTTGTTTTCCAAAGAGATTTTGTCGCTTTAGTAGTGTGTGTGTTGCTCCCACCGCTATTAGAGAGTAAAAGGGTCACCAAGTGGAGTGTTTGCCTCTTTGTCATTGCTTTGATGTCATTAAAGGTGTATGTGCGAACAGGGAGTGCTTTTCTGTTTTGTGTTTAACACTACTTGTAAGACGTTGGGATGAGTGCTAGGGTGTCTATAAACTAGTCTGAGAATCACAATCCAAAATACAAGCTGAAAGATTGGCGAGCCCTTCCTCTGGGAGTGGGGGGTATATGGACCTCTGTGAACAGCATCTTGCTTCCCAGAGATGCTCCTGTGTGCATCGTGGAGGTGCGCTGACCCAGTCACTACACGGCCAGCTTGTGCCAACATGTAGGGCGACAGGCGGAAGGGATGGAAAGAAGGATAGTTTCTGCTTCAGAAAGATACGTAAAGTCAGGGTATTTGTGCCTGGGAATCATGGGGTTTCACTCAACATTCTCTAATAGGTCCCTTATCCCCCAAAATGTTAAGAACAGTCTGGTACAAGTGGTTGTAATAGTTGTAAAAGCATCATAGGTGAATGGCTCTTTGAAAAGATGAATGCACATAAAATGTCTCTAAAATCTGTCAATTCCATTTCAGGGGAATCAAACCTATTCTCAAATGCTTTACCCAAAGTGCCAGAGAAAGTACTGGGCACGGCAATTAAGAGCTCAGAGAGTTCTCTCTCACCTGAGTTTGTAGCCCAGCTACGTGATTTGGAAGTTGTACCACCTTGGGCAGGAGACTTACTTCTCTAAGTGTTAGTTGGCAGAGCTTTAGAGTAAGAATAATATCTTCCAAATAGGTTTATTGTGAGGATTAAATGAGATGATACATGGAAGGGCTAAGTCTGGTGTCTAGCAAACAGTAAGCCCTCAATTGACACTAGAACAAGAAAGGAGAGAAAGGGAGAAGAAAAAGAATCAGCAACTATGAATCTTTGACAAGGTGGTTTTGTTAAAAGAAATGAATTGACTTGCTGAGGGAGCCCTGTTCCTTTTAGAGGATTAACACAGGGTAAACGAAATGCTTCATGGCCCTTGGAATTACAGGATAAGACAGACCAGGGAGGAGAATTGCCCTTTGTCCGTTTGGGCTGACTGAAGCCAGAAACATGATCGAAATTTGAGAGCAGGTAGACTCAACATTTCACTCCTTGTCTTTGATATCAGAAAAGGTGTGTGTGTGTGTGTGTGTGTGTGTGTGTGTGTGTGTGTGTGTGAGTGAGAGAGAGAGAGAGAGAGAGAGAGAGAGAGAGAGAGAGAGAGAAAAGGGAGGAGGGGAGGACAGAATTTATCAAGGAGAGTGAACTGCTTTTTCACTGCCTTGAGGTCTATTGAGATGTTTCAGAGGAAGGTAGGTGATCATGGACCATATTTATTCTTTGCCTCCACTTCCTTTGCCAAGGAAGGTTTTGTTCTCAGGTCTCTCCTTTGTTTGTGGAATTAGATCTACGGTTATAATAACTTTGCCTTGGGATGTCCCAGGACACAAATACAAACATGAATATCAGCGGCACATTCTTCCCAAAGAAAGCCTGTGGTTTCTTGTATTTATAATACTACTTAGCAGATTTCATCACAGAACACTGAGCCGCACTCACAGAGTCCATCAGAGTCCAACAGAGCCCGATTATTTGCTGGGCTTGCAATAGAAGAGATACAACAGCAGCCTGTGGACATAGAGACGGCAGTGTGGGGCCATGTATTTGACCTCGCAGCACAGTGAGAGCTGGAGTCTTGGAATGATTCGGTCTGGTTCCCCAGCTCTTTCCTCACTGGCAACTTTATTTGGTGGCATTAACTGGGTTGTTGTCTAATATTTCATCTTTTCTATTTAAAAATAGCCAAAGGCTGAAAATCTTAGAATAGGAGCTATTTATTTAATTCGCCGATTGCAAATTAGTTTTGTAAGTGATTGTTTGCAGAGCCAGATTCGATCTAATTGGCTGGTAAAATACAATCAATCAGTTTTTTGGTCACAGTCTACTATTGTTATTTATTGTCTTCTCAAGATGATGTGCTTATTTTCTACTTTTCACCTTTAAATTGCGTAGGAAATTAAGATTCTCCCACCGGCTTTTTTGTAGTGTATGTGTTTGTGTGTCTGTTGAATGGGTGAAATTAAACGTAAGTATGTTGGCTGAGCATTTGCTATGGACAAAATACTGCCGTAGGCACTCTGTGCAATATTTGCAGTAGCGAGACACAATCCTTCCCTGCAGGGAGCTTACGATTGATGGGAGGAGAAATGAGCTTAGAGCTGTGTGCGCAGTCACTTGCTTTACTTTGTGTTAGGGAGATGAATGAAGAATAGTGGGAACATAGAAAAGGGCTGTGGGAGTGTCCACATTCCTCCGGGAGCACCTTGAAAGGCTCTGCAGAACTGATTCCATTTGAACTTGGACTTGAAAGATAAGCAGAAAATATTAGCTGGGAGTGGTAGGTAATTGTCCCGGCTACTTGGGAGGCTGAGGTGGGAGGATTGCTTGAACCCAGGAGTTTGAGGTTGCTGTGAGCTAGGCTGATGCCACGGCACTCTAGCCCAGGTGACAGAGCAAGACTCTGTCTCAAAAAAAAAAAAAAAAAAAAAGAAAGAAAGAAAGAAAGAAAAGCAAGATTTGAATGGGTGGTGGGAATGGCAGGGGCAAGAGGGTAGGGAGCATGCTGAACAGAGGGCTGGATGGGAGTTTAGTAGGCACAGGACACCTCCAGCCCCAGTGGAGGACGCACAAGCTCTTGTAGAGTGTGTACCTGGGGTGGCATCGAAGGATTCTGAGCTGAAGACCCATAGTTTTAGATCCGATTTTAGGATAATAGCCAGGAAAACAAAGTAAAGGATGAAAGAACTGGAGCAGATAGGAGGCAGGAAACCATGCAGGAGACTGAGGGGAAGCTCAAAGAAGCACTGCATCCGTGGAACAGAAGAGGGATGGTTGCAGCTGGCTCCTATACACTCCTCTTTTCAATTTTCACTTTTTTTTTTTATGATCCTAGCTGCTGTACATATGTTTTTGTTATTATTTTTAAACTTAGGCCTCGTTTTCTTCTTAAAAATAACAGAATGCAAAGAAAGAACCCATCCCTTCCTTCCATCTTTACCTCTACTCAAGAGGCAGAACTTCATCACCATAGACCACAGAAAAGGTTTCACAGCCGTCACTATAGCAGACACGATGCTGCCACTGCTGCAGGTGTAGACTTTACCTGTTTCAAGCTGGTTTTATCCATCTCAAAACCTACTCCTACCTCCACGTTCCTTTCCTGGAAGCATATTCTGGTTTTTCTCTTATATAATTTGATATGATATTTGATGGGTGATTGGCTGACTTAGGAAACATGGTGTGCATCATCTGAGCCCCTTTGGTTTAATTTTGTGTTTACAACCATATAACTAATGTTTGATTCTTTCATTGGTTCTGTGCCCTTATACTTTTGTCCAACTGATTGCGTATTACATAACTGCTCTTTAGTGATTTTTTTAAAACGAAATCTTCCAGTAGTTGGCTGACTAACAAATGCCACTAACAAAGCGTGATGATAAACCAAACGCTACCTTCAAGGGAGCGTGATGGTTTGTGCACAGGGAATGTGGGGTGGGTCTTAGAGAAAAGGACAACGGTGCCATATAACATTGCTTATCAGCCCAGGGCTTGACAAATCACACAGGAGCCCTACTCCGTCCTTCAGAGACAAGGCATTTCACTTGCAGACATATCTTTCTCCTTTTCCACTTCTTTATTTCGCTCTCCCCATGGGACTCCAGGCAGTGCACAGTCAGGTAACAAAGGACGATCAGGAAGACATCATCTGGGTGGGGTGCATTTGTTTCCATGGTTCTGGAGAAGTTAGGGCGAGGGAAGGAGGTGAAACTTGGGCACTGAAAACAAATCTTCTATTCTCTTCTTCTTGCAATTCATAAACACATACGGTATCCCTCTGGGCAAGGGAGAGAGACTTCACTTAGTGGTTCATTTAGATTCTGCATGAGAAACAGATATTGTTTTGTTCTTCATTATAAGAGGGGCTATTTCTTTAAATTGACCATTTTCTCCTCACTCTTGCCAAAGGAGCCTGTTTACAATCTCTTCTTGTCGATTACAGTGCTTAGGAGAGACAAGTAGAGAGAAATTCAGACATTGAAAAGCTCTGAGACATCCCACAGAGCTGGAATGCTTTTTTCAAAGAGAAAAAAAAAATCTGCAAATGTGTATGTACTCACCCGTGTGCCCAAAAGAGCCAGCTGGACAGCCCATAAACGGCTCCCATTCAGGGACAACAAAAGCCCGTGTCAGGAGTCAAGGGCCAGGAGGCCGAGAACTAATAATAATTTTGCACTTACACAGCAGTTTTCATCTGTAGACCTCAGAGTGCTTTATAAACATTAATTAAATTGCCCAATAGCCCTGTTAGATGGCTGTGTGTCACTATTTCCAATTTGCAGGGGGTGTAGGGAGGAAAATGTATGCAGGGAATGAAGTTGGAACCAGGCCATGCTACAATGCATGTGGGCAGTGGACCCAGAGAAAGCGGTGGGAACTCCTTGTCTGTGAGTCCAAAGCTGTGGTCAGGTGTGCACAGTGCCTGCCAGGCCAAGGAGATGGTCTGGTAATTCTCCAGCAAGACCTACTTTATACGAGAAGTAAGTAGACTACCTGCACTGGGGCTTAAAGGGCACCTGAACAATCTCCCCAACAAGCTCATCACCATGTGCCAGAGTGCGTCAGTACAGACTCATTCCTTTAGGGAAACTTGGGATGGCAGATCAGTTTCATCTCAGGCATCAGCCCTGATTGCTAGTAGGTACAGCCAGGCCGGCTGCCTGGGGATGGGGGTATGCAGTGTGCTCAGGGGAGTATGCCATGCTCATATAGCATGTGGGGAAAGGTGGTTGTGGGTTGAGACGTGTCCCTTCCAAAAGATATGTTGAAGTCCTCATCCCTAGTACCTACGAATGTGACCTTATTTGGAAATGGGGTCTTTACAAATGTGGTCAAGTTAAGGTGACGTCATACTGGATTAGAATTGGTGTCCTTATATGAAGTGTGAAATCTGGACACAGACACGTGGAGAAGAGAAGCCCTTGTAAAGACAGAGGCAGAGATTGGAATGATGCATCTACAAGCCAAGAAATGTCAAGGATTGCTGGTCACTACCAGAAGCTGGGAGAGAAGGCTGGAACTGATCCTTCCCTAGTGTCTTCGGAGGGGGCACCTGCTGACACCTTAATTTCAAACTTCTTGCCTTTAGAACTGTGACAGAATACATTTCTGTTGGTCTGAGCCACCCAGGTGGTGGTACCTTATTACAGTAGCCCTGGAAACGAATACAATGTTAGAAGCTTCCAAATGCAGGGTGCAAGATGGTTAAAATGATCAGTCATTTAAAAACAGCCCCCCATCATAATCACTGAAGGCAGCTTTCCTGGAGTGACTGGGCTATGGCGACGGTGTGCTCCCACTGGAGAAGAGGCAGTGGGATGGGATGCTTCGCACTGGTGGTGACGGGGACATCACAGTGGTACTCTGGCATGGCAGGTGTTGTTGGTTCTCAGACACTTACATGCTTGGATGGGTCAATCCTGTTTTAACATGTTGAACTGCAGTTGTACAAATGCATTTAACACATTCCATTTCTTAATCCCTACAATGAAACAGAAAATCAAAAAATGTACGCAGAAGCCATTGTGATAAATCAACTGTAGCAAAAGGAACACATAATCTACCAGAATTAAGACCCAAACTCTGGAAATACCATTAATCTGCTGTGGGTGAGGTTGCAGACAATCAGGGCGAGAGATCATCTGTAGTATTCACCCTTAGTCTTGTTCTTTTCAGGTTCCTTCCTCTAAAATGCAGACAGTCCCTGAGTGGGACCACATAAAACAATACAATCGTGGCAGCCTACACACTGGTCTGAAAAAAATATGGTCTTTGGAGTCAGATGGATGTGAATCGGAATCTGGGCTCTGTCATCCACTAGGTCTATAGTATTAAGCAAGTCATTTGATCTCTCAGTGCCTTGGTTTACTCATCTGCTACATGGGTGTAATAATATTCTCACAGACTTGTTGTGAGAACTAAATGAATGGATATTTGTGTAAAAGCCAGGTGTATAGTGTGTGCTAAATTATCAGTAACATTTGCTTCTGCTCACTCACTCAGTGGCTTTCTTTCCTTGGAGAGTGAAAGCTGATGGTGTAGGTGGGGCAAGCTGGAGTGGAGGCAGAGAGTGAGGCTGGGGGGCGTGACTCAGTGGAACGATGCTGCACAGGTGAGTCTGCCATGGGGCTGTGGCTTCAGGAGAAGGCGCTTCCTTCTCCCCATGGCTGGAGCCAGCCCTCCCAGGGTCTTGCCTGCCTCCTGGTCTAGGGTCCCCCGAGCTGGAGCAGTGACAGCAGCCTGCCCACAGTGGGCAGCAGCCAGCAACGGAGCTTCTTCCCTCTCTGTCCCAGAGCTCACCTCCCGGGACCCAGAGACGGGGAACAGCAGTGGGCGGCTCAGGCTGCCATGGAATCCTCCTGGGAGCCAAGCAGTACAAAGTAAGGAAGCAGGAGTTGCTCTGTTCTCCTATCAGACGAGGCGGCACACTGAACACCGGCTTAAACTGAACTGCGGGGAGGGAAAATCAGCAACTTAACCTTCCTTGAAAGTGATCTCCTAATCCCAGTTAAATCCATCAACCCTGATTTACCCGGATAGAAACCGTCTTCCCCAAACGGCTCAGCATCTTTTCTTTCTTTCTTTTTTTTTTAATGCTAACAAGCTTTGAGGATAGCTTTAATCCCCCAGGCTCCCCACGACCAAGAACATGAGTAACAACCTTGATGAAAATGAAAACATCTCTGATGTTGCATTTCCCCACAAAATACGGCTGGGATCCCAAGCGCAGGCCCAGTTCTTGCAGGTCCCGTGTGGCTCGCCATGGCCCTTGGCCGCCATCGGGGTTTTCTTCGCGGCACGTCCACTGCCACCCTCTACTCTGCCACCTGGTGGACGGACTCCGCAACTGCTTCCCCCGTTCCTCCCGCGGAGACCGCAGGACCCTTGCTGCTCCTACTGCTGCAGCCGCTGGGCCCGTGCGTGAGTGTTGGAGAGGCTTCTCTTGCCTATAAAGGCTCCCTGAATAATAAGCTAGCTTCTTGATATTTCCTTCAGTTCCTGGAATTGGGGCACTTTCCACCACCCCAGGGCTGCATCCAGAAACATCTTGCCCCCAGCCATTAGCAAAAACCCATCTTAGGGCCCAGACACTTCAGTTGTCACTTCAGGAAGATGCCCTGGCCACGTGGGGCCTCGCAGGTTGGGCAGCCTTTCTCTCTCACCTTCCAGACTCTGAGTCCCAGGACGGGCCTGAGCCGTCAGATTCAGTCTCCCAATAATCCATCCTAGGAAGCCCGCTGAAGTTGGCGGCCATACAGCTTCGATTTGGGTGGGCAGCAGGGGGGCATTTGTCATTTCAAACGATCTTTCCCACTGCCAGCAAATGAGTCCTGAATTTTTTGTTCCAAAGAAAACCAAAAAAGGTCAGCATATCCTCTGCTCAGGTACAGAGCAGTGTTTCTGATGTCCTCTGCCTGGGGTGGGTTTACATTCGTCCAGACTCCAGTAACCTCCCTTTCCTGGGAGCGTGTGGGAGCAAACAACCAGCTATGCCCTTCAGTGTCAGGATCTGCACCTCCGTGAGTTAGCTCAGAGCAGCGGCCGACCGACTGGGATGTGGCCTCCAGGGTTGCTATCTCCGTTTCTCTGGTCCTTGGGACGAGGTGGGAGCACAGGAGAGGAGAGGAAGAGATGAGCTTCATCCCCTTTCTGCTCCCCACCCCGCCCCCCGCGCCTTTCTGTCTAACACTGTGCAGGCTGGGAATGGGATGCTTTGATCTGGCTCCCTTTTTCTCATGAAAATCTGACGCTGAGTAGAGAGAAGGCCAGGCCAAGCCTCAAACGTGATGACAGGGAGCAAAAGCAGCCTAGAGATTCTGGGCACAAAGAAAAGGGTAAGAGAAACTGAGCAAAGAGGACCCACATGGCAGATGTTTGCTGGGATGGGGATGCAGGCACTTTGCCTCCATTGGTTTCCTCGCAATTTATGGATTAGGAACTGAAATTTGGGTGGGTTAGATAATGTCTCCAGGTCTCATGGCCCATGTGTGGAGCCAGGATCCAGATTCAGGTCTGTAGATCTATTTGACTTCCATGTTCTGGCTCCTACTGCTAAACCCTACTCATCCCACTGGGGGCAACTTGCGTGTGCTCCTGGGAACAGGTGTGCTGTTCTCATATGTCTTCTGTAGAAGAAGCCTGGCCGCCTCCTCCTGACCACTGCTCCTCTGTGCCTCTGATCTTGTTACCATCAATGCAGTTTCCAACTAAATATGCACAATCATCTCTGAGGTGACAGAAATGGCACCAGCAGGCCAACATCTGGAAGGGTTCAGGGCTGCCATGACCACTGGCACAGGGTCCAGGCTCAGCCTGTGTCTTCTGTAGACCTCAATGGCCTGAGTCAGATGCTCTTGGCAGGGGAGAGCATGAGCAAGATGGAAACCAGGTCCAGGAAGTTCCCTCGAGAGAGAACCGTGAGTGATGTCTCTTTGGGAAGGCCGATCTGTGCCCCAAGCCCTCAGGCAGTAGGTGACCCGGTCTGACAAATGACTTTGAGAGAATTACAGCAATAATATTTTCAGTTGGTTGAGCCAGTCTTGGCCAATTTCTCCAGAGTGTTGGGTGCAAAGTTTCATCTCCGACCCCACATCGCCCATGCATGTGTTTGTCTCGTTCCCCTCGCAGTTTTAAGTGTTTATCCTGTGGCTTGGACAAGCAACGTCTCTCTCCTCCCTGGCGAGAGCCAGTCTCCGGGCTTCCCTCCTCCCTCCTCTGCAAGTGCAGCGAAGCAATGCGGACAAGGATCTTGTTCCAAGCCCACTGAGCAAGTGCTAGCATTTAGTGACCTTCTGCACCAGTAATTCTGTCCTTCGGGGATTGGAATTGATTTTCCTCCTCTGCGTGTGTGAGCACAATGAGTGCACCACTCTGTTACGAATGCCCATCTCAGGTGTGTATTTAAAGGTGAACAGCAGCACTCTCGAAAAGATAAATGAGGAAAGTTGTCTTAAGAATGCACTCTATAACCTCTATGAATGGGCGGGATGTGTGCTTAAATTTCCAAAGAGTGGCTTTTAATTTCTCCATGCCCTTTTGTGTGTATGTGCGTGTATGTGTGTGTATGTGCGTGTACGTGTGTGTATGTGCGTGTACGTGTATGCGCACATGTGCGTGCATGTGTGTTGGGGTATCTGAAGTAAACACCTATAAAACTGTCCAAATTCCTCCCCACACTGCTGAGCTGAGAGGAGGTTTCAAAAAGTCAGTATTCAAGATTAAAATATTTTAATGTCATATTTTTCAAAGATCAAAATGGATGCCATGATGAACAAAATATGCAAATTTTAAATAGGTAAACAACCATCCTGACTGATTTTTCCTTTTGCCTCAGGCTCCAGTAAGGCTCTGCAGGGCGTTTCTCTGTATACAGTTTTGATATTTTGTTCATCATGGATTGATCTTTAACATTCATGTTGAGTTTTTAAAAATATTGCATGAAAATATTTTTTATCTTGATTACTGTGTTTTCGGGGGGCCCCCTTATGTTTTGTACCCTAGGTGAACTCCCTGTTCCTGGTCCCTGTCCCCTTTAAGCATTGCCCGGCTTAGGGGCAGGGCAGTTTTTGAGATCGGCTGGAGATACTAGCTGACATTTTCTTTCAGCTACTTGAAAGCAGTTGTTGAACTAGTCCTCTAGTTCGTGACTGTTAACAGAATGGCATTCATATTTTGTCGTTTGCTTTGTCACAGTTAAAATCATCTTCAGTGCCAAGTAGAAGGAGTGAAGGAGCATTAGTTTTCTTGGGGATAGTGCAAATTCTGCGTAGACCGTGGTGGGCCAAGAACTGCTGGGCCATGGGAGGATACAGCGAGGGTTGGGATAGATGTGCAGTTTAGTCCTGATGCCCAGTGCTTGCTGGTGAGTTTTATAGACGAGCCTCCGGCTGCTCGCCTGCTCTGCCCTGGCTCATGGCACATGCTCTCCCTCTACCCCAGCTGGCAGCACCACTGTGTTACCCAGTGACAGGTTGCACAGGTATAATTTGAGTAGCTGTCCTTGAGGATATGGTCCAATGACTGCTGGTTTTTCTGGAAAATCCAGCTATTTGATAATTGTAAAACTGACCTCTATCCCACAAAGCCATGACACACCAGAGTATTTCCTGGCAAATCCATCTAACCCCAAATGAAATGACATTTCCTAGCAAGCGATGGGGAAGTGGTTGAAAATATTATAGCAAGCACACTGCTCAACTTGCAATATTCCTTTATATTCAATAGCTCAGGTCCTCCTGGGTCTGTTGGCTGGCGAGGTTAAAGGAGAGACTTTGGGAGCTTGGCGTCCTGCCCTTTGGACCAAGAAGGCAGCAAGAGACTGCCTGACACCATCAGTTTGCATTTTTCCTGAACTCCTTTCCATCCCAAACGCACCCCAGGAGTTGTCACCATTGCCAATTCTTAGCCAAATATTCCCAATTTTATCCCCTTCACCATTGAAAGTCCCCTCTGCTACCAGAGGGGTCCTGCCCCAAACACTGATGTGATCGTGTCCTTTAACTATTTTAGAGCCCTCTAGAACTCCTTCTAGTCTAGAAGGCGAGCTGCAAGTTCCCCACTGGGGCTCTGCCCACCCCACTGTGCTCACAGCTCACTGCTGTCCCTGCCTGGCCGTTTGTAGCACGGTCTCAGCCTCTGGGTCTTTGCATGTAACTTCCCTTTGGTCACACTCCGGTCTCCAGCCTGGAGGTGACTGACCGGCTGCCAGCCTTCTTAGAGCTCAGAGGTGGTGGTGGAGTCTCAGGGTTCAGCAAGTGGACTTTTTACTGCTTACACGGACGTCAGCAGGGTGCCACGCCCCTGCCCTCTGACCTGCCTGGTGGCCTTGATTCTGGAGGCTTTCTTATCCATTGCAACCCCCAAATAAGACCCCTGCGTCTCTGGGGAAAAGGGGATGGGATGGGGACCAGTCACCTGGCTGGACAAGTTGACCGGGAGATCTTATTGCCTCTGGTGACTTCCAATCAATCTTGCTGTGTTCAGTGTCTGCCTCCCACCCTCAGTGACACTTGGGGCCTCTAATTCCTGAATTTTTCTAGAGTTCTAGAGAGGAGATGAGCTTATTTATCATTAATATCCCTTTTTGCAGGCACTTAAGCTTTCTCAGGCTTGCTGACATCTTGGTCTGACTTCATTTTTCTCTTTTGTAAAATGATAAAAATTTTACATTATTTTCAATTCTCTTAAAGAAGTGAGAGAAGCTAATCTCTCAGGTGACTTTTAAGCTCAGGACTATCTTACGATTAGTCAAGGAACTTAGGTCTGGGAGAGTGTTTTGTAAGATTTCTCCTTCTTTCCTGGTTGACTATGCTCAGAGGGGGATCGGGCATTGTTGGCACAAGGACAGAGTGGCAAATTAATTAATGCGCTT
>CAUYRT010071123.1:0-71177 GCA_963574885.1 Lepilemur ruficaudatus
TTTTAGTTGGCCAATTAATTTCTTTCTATTTATAGTAGAGACAAGGTCTCGCTCTTGCTCAGGCTGGTTTCGAACTCCTGACCTTGAGCAATCCACCCGCCTCAGCCTCCCAGAGTGCTAGGATTACAGGCGTGAGCCACCGCGCCCGGCCATCTTTCGGTCTTTAGCTGTGGTTGAGGAAATATTTTTTTCTGGATCTATGTCTGTGGTCAGAAAAAGGAATCAGGAGTTCTAACTGACATTTTTAAAGGGACAATTTATATATAATGAGATGCACAAGTCTTAAATGTATAGCTTGCTGAATTTTTACACATATGTACCCCTGTATAATCATCATTCAGATCAAGATACAAAACTTTTCCAGCATCTTATAAAGTTTCCTTATGCCCCTTCCTGGTCAATCTCTCTCCCTTCCTTCCCCTGTTCTGATTTTTTTCCACTGTAGGTTAGTTTTATGTGTTCTTGAACTTTACACAGAATCATACAGTACATGCACTTTTGTGTCTGGCTTCTTTGGCTCAATATAATATTTCTGACATTTATCCATGTTATATGCATCAGTGGTTTGTTTTATTGCTGAGTTTTATTTCACTTATGAGTATACTATAAATTGTTCATCCATTCTTTTGTTACTGGTGTTTGGGTTGTTCCAGTTTTTGGCCATTATGAACAAGTTACTGCGAACATTCTTGTCCATGTCTTTTTGTGGATATATGCACTCCTTTGTCTTAGGTGTATACCTAGAAGTGGGATTGCTGGGTCATAGGGTGGTGTGTGTTTAACTTTACTAGAAACTGCTGATCATTCTCCTTAGTGGTTGTACTGTTTTTAATTGTTCCTTCAATAGACTCTCAGTCAGTCCTATTTTTAGATTCACTTTCATTTCCAGAGGTATCTGGTGCCACCTGTTTCTGAACACCTGGGGATTCTGAAGAGTAGATCCCACTGAGTTTTGGCTGTCCTCATTGCTATCATGGGATTCAGTCTTCTCAGGACCGCTGAGTCAATTCCCACTTGTCCACCAGCTTTCTAACTTCCAAAATTTTGTTGCTGTTCTCATATTCTCTCTGTCCTTAAGGATTCCTGCACTTAAAATTTTTCCTTTCCTGCCATTTTCGTGCGTTTTCAGGAACTAGTAGAGCTAAATGCTTATGCCCAATTCACCATTTTAAACCTACTCACCTTTAAAGTATTCTGCCCTCCCACGACTACTGGAGCTACTTACTTATTTAAACATGCATAGGGAGTTTAAGTCACAAGCTGAGCTTGGAGCAGTGGGGAAGTAAGGAGCAAAATTAAAGTCCTCAGGCAGTAGGGAAAGGTCAGCCTATTTAGAGAATGAAATCTTGTATCAAAAAAGATACTCAACAATACCAAGCTGTGATAGACATAATTATTTAATGATATTATGTGATAGGGATTATGAGGAACTTTTAGCAGGTAGCAAATAGGCAAATTGAGGGCAATGTTGCTTCTTGATAGCCTCGGGTTCATCAAACGTTCTTTTATTAATTTGCTTAATTGATACCTGGAATGAACTGGGAGCACAACTGCAAGAGTTCAGAGCTGAGGTGAATACCAAATACTAAATTGAAAAACATAATACCTTTTGCATGAAGGCACCTAGCGTAAGTATCATAAACTACTCATAATTCAAGTTAGTAACAAAAAATTAGATGAAAAGCAGAGAAGGCTTAACTCAGATTGCCAGTCCTTTTGAGAAGACTAGCTCTTTGGATCTTGGATTTTGCATCGTAATTACCCTTTAAGACCACAGGGCAATGTGGGGCAAGCCTTCCACTTTTTGGGTCTCAGTAGCTGTCTTGATCTAAAATGCAAGTTCTAGAAAGACATTTCTCTGTCAACTCTGGGCTTTTATTTCCTTTCTTTGTTTTTTTTTTTTTTTGAGACAGGGTCTCACTCTGTTGCCTGGGCTAGAGTGCAGTGGCATCATCCTAGCTCACTGCAGCCTTGAATTCTTGGGCTCCAGCAATTTTCTTGAGAGTAAATCCCTATGATGAATCAGTTTCAGTAGAATTCAGTAACAGTAACCCATAGTGTTCACTTCACTGGGCAGATGGTGATGAATTTGAGGTGGGAACAATAGGAGCAGGGCTTAAAGAGCAGAAAAAAATTAGATTAAATACAAGGAAAAATTTTGTAGAGAAGTTACATCAGTCAGGCTCCCAGTGGGAAACAGATGGCACAATACAATTATAATTGGACGAGAGGCTGATAAAGGGATGATTCAGAAAGGCGTGTGCAGGATGTAGGGAATGGTGAAGCTATTAACCTTCCCTAAGCCTCAAAGAAGGAGAAGGGTGGTTGCCGGAATCTGGAAGTCAGAATCATGTTCAGAGAGCCCCTGCGAGGACCTGTGGCTTTCTGTGGAGGGGCACAGCTAGGCTGAGGTTGCAGAGAAGGAACCAGAATAACATTGTCAACCTCACTGTCCTCCCTTCCTGTGGTCTCCTGCCAGGGCTCCCCATTGGCTGAGCTCCACTGGAGACCAGAGGGCGAAGGGGCTCCACTGACAGAGTCTGCATGGGTCAGCCACCCCCCTGGTGAAGGCTGGAGAGAAGCTCTGGTGAAACAAACGGGAGCTATCCCGCACACAAATGTCAGCAGTCCAGTGTGGAGCAAGTTCCTAAAGTAGGCTGCAGAAATCATTCTTTTTGGAGAAGTTTTAGAAACAATGCATCTGCAGGTTATTCTTACAATTTGAGTATCCTCTCCAGCTGCCATAAATTCAGGCGTGTCACAAGAGAAAAATGAAATGCTGGTACCAGACCTGGTGAAATTCATTTTTTTTTTGAAATTCACTTTGTAATAACAAGTTGTTCATGCCCATTATTAGTAATAGTAAAACTGCATAGTATTTTGCAGTTGACAAAGAGCTTTCATGTACATAATTTTGTGTGATTCTCTCAATAATCTTGAGGGGTAGGTAGGAAGATAGACCCATTTAAAGGATGAAAAAAGTGAGTGTCCCAGAGGTTGCCTAAGGCATCACAGCAAACAAGTGGGAAAGCCTGAATTTAAATCCGGTTGCCTGATTTCAAAATCAGATGCTTTCCACAAAGAGAAACTCCAATGACCTGCAGTGATTTTTTTAAAAGGCAAAACGATGACATTATAAGAAATATAAGACATTCTTCCCCGTCCCAGATATTGTTGAGTGGCCTTTGTGACTATGTTGTTCTTCATCAGCAGCTGATGTTTTACTGTCTCCAGATTGGGGGGATGCCATATGGTAAAGGTTAGCATGGAAATTTGGGTCTTGGAAGTCAAATCGTTATAACCAGGCTAAGGCTAGCTGGTCCATTCAGAAGGTCTCTGTAAACCTTGAGTCCCTCCTAACACCAATATTTTATGCCCTGGAACATGGTCCAACCTCTGAAAGAGGTGTCCTAATAGGCCCCATGTATGATATATGCCATAGTAGTCTATGCTAGAGTAATTCAGGTGACTATTAGGGTAATTTTGATCAGAGTTTAACAATAACAACAACAACAACAATAATAATTCTATATTCAGGAATAGAGTTGAAGAACCGTGTATGGTGATTTGTACACAGTCTATGTGCCATGGCCCAGGTCCTCATTCTGGGGTTTGCAGGTGTGGCATTCTGGTGATTTGACTTTGACTTGTCATTGGCAGCCCCTAAACGTAGGAGGGAAACAAAGCCGACCAGGCAGTGAATCTCTGGGGCATTTTCTTATCTTGTTGTTTGTCAATCAGACATTTTAGAAGTATTCCCATTCATTGTATGATCTCACAATCCTGCTTAGGCAGCTGGATTTAGGATTTTCTTTTTAAAAAAATATAGTAAGTATAACTTATATACAGTGGAATCCCAGATTGGAAGTGTTCAGTTACCTAAGTTTTGACAATTGGAATCATGTGTATAACCACCACCCAAAACAAGACATAGGACATTTTTATAACTCAAAAAAAATCTCCTTATGTCTCTTTCCGGTCAGTCTCCTCCCTCCCTACCGCAATTTCTATCACCGTAGATTTTTGTCTGTTCTGAACTTTACATAAATGAAATCATATAGTATCTGGCTTATTTTGTTCAACGTAATATTTCTTTATGGATACATGATATTTGTATTATACCTATTTATGGTATACATGTAACACGTTGTTACATGCATAGAATGTGTAATGATCAAGTCAGGGTATTTGGGGTATCTATCACCTCAAGGATTTATCATTTCTCTGTGTTGGGTACATTTCACGTCGTCTCTTCTAGCTATTTTGAAACATACAATACATTGTGGTTAACTGTAGTGACCCTACTCTACTATGAAACATTGGAACTTACACCTCCCACCTAACTGTATGTTTGAACCCACTGCTCCCCACCCTCACCGCTTTCCCAACTCTGGTGGTTATCATTCTGCTCTTTGCCTCCATGAGATTGACATTTTTAGCTCCTGCATCTGAGTGAAAACATGCAATATTTGTCTTTCTGTGCCTGGCTTATTTCACTAAATATAATGACCTCCACTTTCATTCCTGTTGCTGCAGACGACAAGATTTCATTCTTTTTTATGGCCACATAAAACTTTCACTGTGTGTATATACCGCATTTTCTTTATCCATTTATCCATTAATGGACACTTAAGTTGATTGCATATCTTGGCTATTGTGAATAGTGCTGCAATAAATGTAGGGGTGAAGGTATACCATTGATATACTGATTTCCGTTCCTTTGGATAAATACCCTGTAGTGGGATTGCTGGATTGTATGGTAGTTCTATTTTAGTTTATTGCAAAATCTCCATACTGTTTTACATAATGGCTATGTTATTATAATTTACATTCCCACCAACAGTGTCTGAGAGTTCCCTTTCCTCTGCATCCTCTCCAGCATGTTATTTTTTGTCTTTTTGGTAATAGCCACTCTAAATGGGGTAAAATGATATCTCGTTGTAGTTTTGATTTCCATTTCTCTGATAATTAGTGATGTTGAGCATTTTTTCATATACCTGTTGGCCATTTGTATGTCTTCTTTTGAGAAATGTCTATTCAGATCCTTTGCCCACTTTTTAATGGGATTATTTGTTTTTGTGCTATTGAGTTTTTTGAGTTCCTTATATATTCTCGATATTAGTCTCTTGCTGGATGAATGGTTTATGAACCTTTCTTCCAGTTCAACAGGTTGTCTCTTCACTTTGTTGCTTATTTCTTTTGTTGTGCAGAAGCTTTTTAGTTTAATATTGTCCCATTTGTCTATTTTTGTTTTGGTTGCCTGTGCTTTTGAGGTCTTAGCCATAAAATCTTTGTCTAGGCCAATGTCCTAGAGTGTTTCCCTATGTTTTTTTTCAAGTAATTTTATAGTTTCATGTCTTATGTTTAAGGCTTTAATCCATTTTTAGTTGATTTTTTAATATGGCGAGAGATAGGGATCTAGTTTCATTGCTTTGCATGTGGCTATACAGTTTTCCCAGCCCCATTTATTGAAGAGACTGTATGTATGTTCTTGGTGCCTTTGTTGAAAATCAGTTGGCTATAAATACATGTTGGATTTATTTCTTAGTTCTCTATTCTGTTCCATTGGTCTATATATCTGTTTTTATACCAATACCATGCTGTTTTCGTTACTATAAATTTTGAAGTCAGGTAGTGTGATGCCTCCAGCATTGTTGTTTTGCTCAAGATTGCTTTGGCTATGTGGGCTTTTTCTTGCTTACATACAAATTTTAGGATTGTTTTTCTTTTTCTTTCTTTCTTTCTTTCTTTCTTTCTTTCTTTCTTTCTTTCTTTCTTTCTTTCTTTCTTTCTTTCTTTCTTTCTTTCTTTCTTTCTTCTCCTCCTCCTCCTCCTCCTCCTTCTCCTCCCTCCTCCTTCTCCTCCCTCCTCCTTCTCCTTCCTCCTCCTCTTCCTCTTCTTCTTCTTCCTTTTTTGGAAATGAGGTCTCACTATCTCACTCAGGCTAACCTTGAGCTGCTGGCCTCCTGCCTCAACTTCCTGAGTAGGTGGCACTACAGGCATGAGCCACTATGCCCAGCTTGCTTTTCTATTTCTGTGAAAAATGTCATTGATATTTTCATAGAGATTTCATTGAATCTGTGGATTGCTTTGGGGAATATGGTCATTTTGATAATATTAATTCTCTAATCTATGAACATAGGATGTCTTTCCATTTGTTTGTGTCCTCTTCAGTTTATTTCATCAGTGTTTTGTAGTTTTCCTTGTAGAAGTATTTTACCTCCTTAGTTAAATTTATTCCTAAGTATCTTATTTTTTGTAGCTATTGTAAATGAGATTGCCATCTTCATTTCTTTTTCAGCTAGTTTGCTATTGTTATATAGAGATACTACTGATTTTTGTATGTTGATTTTGTATCCTGCAACTTTACTGAATTTGTTTGTCAGACCTAAGAGTTTTTTCGTGGAGTAGGTTTCTCTAAATTTAAGAAGTGATCTGCAAAGAGGGACAGTTTTACTTCTTCTTTTCCAATTTGGATGCCTTTTATTTATTTCTCTTGTCTTATTGCTCTGGCTAGGACTTTCAGTACCATGGTGAATAGGAGTGGTGAATGTAGGCATCCTTGTCTTGTTCTAGTTTTTAGAGAAAAGGCTTTCAGCTTTTCCCCATTTAGTATGATGTTAGCTGTGGGGTTGTCACAGATTCTCTTTATAATGTTGAGGTATATTCCTTCTATGCCAAGTTGATTGAGAGTTTTTATTTTGAAGCGAAGTTGAATTTTACCAAATGCTTTTTCTGCATTTATTGAGATGATCGTATAGTTTTTGTCCTTCATATTGTTGATGTGATGTATCACACTTATTGATTTGCATATATTGAACCATCCTTGCTTTCTTGGAATAAATCACTATCATCGTGTGTTATCTTGTGATGTGCTGTTGGATTTGGTTTGCTGGTATTTTATCGAGGATTTTTGCATCTGTGTTCATCAGGGATATTGGCCCATAGTTTTCTTTTTTTGTTGTTGTGTTCTTCTTTGGTTTTGGCATAAGGGTAATGCTGGCCTTGTAGAATGAGGTAGGATGAATTCTCTTTTATTCAGCATTTTTGAATAATTGGGGAAGAATTGATGTTAGTTCTTTGTAAGTTTGGTAGAATTCAGCAGTAAAGCCATATGGTCCTGGATGTTTCTTTGTTGGGAGACTTTTTATTAGTGATTCAATATCATGGCTTGTTATTGGTTTATTCAGGTTTTCTATTTCATCCTGATTCAATCTTGGTAGATTGTATGTGTCCCAGAATCTATTTGTTTCCTCTGGGTTTTCCAGTTTGTTAGCATATAGTTGTTTATAATATTCTCCAGTGATCTTTTGTATTTCTGTGGTATCAGTTGTAATGCCTCCTTTTCCATTTCTGATTTTGTTTATTTGGATCTTCTCTTTTTTTCTTAGTCTATCTTCTGGTTTATCAATTTTGTTTATGTTGTCAAAAAAGCAACTTTTTGTTCCATTAGTCTTTTGTTTTTTGAAGTCTCTATTTTGTTTAGTTCTGCTCTGATCTTTATTATTTCTTTCCTTCTAATTTTGGATTTGGTTTCTTCTTTTCTGGTTTCTTGTGATGCATTATTAGGTTGTTTATTTGAAATCTTTCCAATTTTTTAATGTAGGCGTTTATTGCTATTATATTAACTTCCCTCTTAGCACTGCTTTTTCTGTATCCCATCGGTTTTGGTATGTTGGGTTTCCATTTTCATTTGTTTCAAGAAATATTTTGATTTCCTTCTTAATTTCCTCATTGACCCTTGGTCATTCAGGAGCATATTGTTTAATTTCAACATCTTTGTACAGTTTCCAAAGTTCTTCTTGTTATTGATTCATAGTTTTATTCCATTGTGGTCTGAGAAGATACTTGATATGATTTTGATTTTGAAAAAATTGTTGAAAGACTCATTTTGTGTTCTAACCTAGGATCTATCCTAGAGCATATTTCATGTGCTGTGGAAAAGAATGTGTATTCTGTAGATGTTGGATGAAATGATCTTTAAATGTCTGTTAAGTCTGTTTGGGCCAAAGTGCAGTTTAAATGCAATGTTTCTTTGTTAATTTTCTGTCTAGGTGATCTGTCTAATGCTGAGAGTGGGATGTTGAAGTCCCCAACTATTATTCTACTGGAGTCTATCTCTCCCTTTAGATCTAATTATATTTGCTTTATATATCTAGATTCTCCTGTATTGGGTGCATAAATGTTCAGCATTGTTATATCCTCTTGCTGAATTGATATCTTTGTTATTATATGATGATATTTGTTTTTACTGTTTTTGACTTGAATTGTGTTTTATCTGATGTAGGTATAGCAATTCTTGCTTGCTTTTGGTTTCTGTTTGGGTGGAGTATCCTTTTCTCTTCCTTTACTTTCAGTCTATATGAAATTCTTGCAGGCAGCATATAGTTAGGTCTTGTTTTTTAATCCATTCATCCAGTCTATATCTTTTAAATGACAAGTTTAATCCGTTTACATTCAGTGTTGTTATTCATATGTGAGGGTTTATTTCTGTCATTTTATGAATTGATTTCTGATTGTTTTGTATATCCTTTATTCATTTCTTTCTCTCTTATTGTTTATACTTGTGGTTTGGTGGTTTTTTGAAGTAGTAACATTTGAGTCCTTTCTCTTCCTTACTTGTGCATTTGCTCTAATGATGGGTTTTATACTTTTTTGTGTTCTCAAATGGTAGATATCATTCTTTTGCTTCCAAGTGTAGTACTCCCTTAAGCATTTTTTGTAGGGTTGATCCAGTGGTGGTGAATACTGTCAGTTTTTGCTTGTCTAGGAAAGACTTTATTTCTCCTTCATTTATGAAGGATAAGTTTGCTGTGTATAGATCCTTGGCTGGCAGTTTTTCTCTTCTTTTGGTACTGTGAATATATCAGTCTATTCTCTCCTGGCATGTAAGGTTTCTGCCAAGAAATCCACTGTTAGACTATTAGGGATTCACTTGTATTTGACCAGATGCTTTTCTCTTGCTATTTTTAGAATTCTGTCTTTGAATTTTGATAGTTTGACTATAATGTGCCAGGGAGAAGACCTTTTTGAATTATTCCTATTTGGGGATCTCTAAACTTTCTGTATCTAGATGTCTAAATCTCTTGCTAGACTTGGGAAATTTTCAGTTATTATTTTGTTAAATAGATTTTCTGTGCCTTTGCCCTTCTCTTTACCTTCTGGAGCACCCCAAATTCCTATATTTGGTTACTTTATGATGTCCCACATGTCACATAACATTTCTTCATTCCTTTTAATTCTTTTTTCTTTATTTTTGTCTGCCTGGCTTAATTCAAAAGACCTGCCTTCATGTTCTTAAATTCTTTCTTCTGCTTGATCTAGTCTATTGTTGAAGCTCTTGATTGTATTTTTTATTTTATTCATTGAATGAAATTCAGTTCCAGGATTTCTGTTTGGTTCTTTTTTTATGATACCTATCTCTTTGGTGAATTTCTCATTTATATCTTGAATTATTTTTCTGATTTCTTTGTACTGTTTATCTGTATCCTCTTGTATCTCACTTAGCTTATTTACTATTATTATTCTGAATTCTTTTTCAGGCATTTCATTAATTTCTTTTTCATTGGAATCTGTTGCTAGAGAATTATTGTACTCCTTTGCAGGTGTCATGTTTCTTGTGTCCTTATGTTTATATCTGTTTATATCTGTGCATTTGGTGTTAACAGTTGCTTCTTCCAACTGTTTGTAGGAGAAGGCTTTTTTCTGTAAATGTATCTATGGTGTTGGTTGGTTAGGGCACTTTAGCTTTGATTCTTGGTGCATGCAGTAGTGTAGTGTCCACATGATTTCTTTGGCTATAAACAGCGTCAGTGGTATCTGTGATTTCCTCAGTGGCATAAGCTTCAGTTAATGGAAGGTGTGGTAAGGCTTTGCTGGGGACAGGGATGCCAGGTGGGCCAGTTCTCCAGCCCCAGTGGTGGCAGCAGCAATCTGAGCATGCCTGTCCTTGGGCCCTCAGGCAATATACGTGGGCACTAGTGTTGGTGGGTCCAGGTGGACCAATTCTTAGGCATCTAGGCAGCTTGCTTGGATGCCAGAAGTGGCAGCAGTGGGCTGGGGGGGTGGGTGGGTCCTGAGACCCCTGGGCAGTGTGCATGGCATGGGCAATGGTAGTAGTGGTGGTGAGATAACCCTTGAGGTCCCAGGCAGCATACAGTTGTATTAGTGGTGGCTGTGATGGGCTGGGCAGACCAGTCTCCAGGCCCCCAGGTGGCACATGCCAGTAGGTGTTGGTGATGGTAGTGGCAGCAACCTGGGGTAAGCCCATCCTCATGTTCCTAGAAGGAATACACAGATACCAGTGGTGGTTGTTGGGGAGGGGCAATCCCCAGGCCTCTCGATTGTATGTTTTGGTGTCAGCAACAGGTGTTCTGGGCCTATTGTTAGGCTCCATGGTGATGTGCACATGCACCTAGAGTGACCATCAGGGCAGGGTGATCATCATGTCCCCAGGTGGCATGCTTGGGTGGTAGTGGGCAGGGAGAGCTTGTCCTCAGGATATGTGCACATGAGTGGTGGCCCTCCTGCTGTGGGGTGTGGGGATAGGGTTGCTGTCAGTGACAGCAGTCCAGGCAGGCAGCTCTCAGGCTCTGGGGAGCACATGCTTCAGTTCCCTTTGTCTTGGGGGCAGCCTCCCCAGTACACTACACCACCTGTCCCCCAGAGTTTAGGAAATTATGTGGGCTAGAGTGCTGGGGACCCTGCTGCACTGCTGGATCCAACCAGTGTCTTGGCACTGTAGCCCTCTGGGTAGACATGGGAGGATGTCAGTGGGGTTCTAGGGATGTGGAAATGCAGGGGCTGTCGGGCCCCAGGGCAGGATGCAGTCTGGTAGGGCTTGGGCTCTCAAATGGCACTGTGCTGCAGCTGCTTGGGTCTTGAGGGGGTGCATGGGACCCAGCATGAGCTCCCTCTCTGGAGCAATGCTGTCATGTGGACTCCAGACAGCTGTCTATACTGGTCTCAGAGCCTGTGAGGGTTAAGAGGTTCTTCCATGGTAGGACTGCAGCAGTCTGCGGGGGGAATGTAGACTAATAATGATCTCTCACTTACCCTTTTCCTGCACTGGGGAGCCTCTCTGGGGACTCCCAGCCAATTGTGGCTGGGCTGGCTGCCTTGCCTCCCTCTGCTTTCCTGCCTCAGAAGTTCTCAGTCACTTCTCTGCTAAATTCAGTGTTCTCTCTTGGATGTTCTATTCGAAGTGTGATCATCTTCTTACCATTTTGGTTCTTTTTTGTGGAGGAGAAGAATGCCAAGTTCCTTCAGTCACTCAATGTAATCTTTCTGAACTTCATATTATTGTTTTGCATTAGTAGTTTCTTCCTTTTTATTGCTGAAAGTATATCATTGTTTGAATACACTGCAACTGATTTATTCATTCTTCCGTTGGACACTGAGTTCTTTTTTCTTTTAGTCTAATATGAATAAAGCTTCTGTAAACAGTCTTCTATAAGTCTTTTTGTAGACAATTGCACTTCTCTGGGTCAATTCCTAGACTATGGAATTGCAGGACATAGGGTAGGTATACACTCAATTGTTTTGCAGTTTTTAAAATAAAATTTTTATTTTAGAATAGTTTCAGATTTATACAAAAATTGCAAAGATAGAACATAGAAGTCCCATATCTCCATACTGGGTTTCCTGTATTATTGACATCTTACATTAATATGGTATATTTGTCACAATTAGTGAATCAATATCAATACATTATTATCAGCTAAAGTCCATTGCTCTTCAAATTTCCTTCATTTTCACCTAATTTCCTCTTTCTGCCCAGGATCCCATCCAGGATACCACATTACATCTAGTTGTCTGATCTACTTAGGCTCCTCTTGGCTGTGGCAGTTTCTCAGACTTTCCTTGTTTTTCATGACCTTGACAGTTTTGAGGAGTACTCATCAGGTATTTTATAGGGTTTACCTCAACTGGGATTGTCTGATGTTTTTCTCATAATTAGACTGAGGTCATTATGAGTTTTGGGGAGGAAGACCACAGAGGTAAAGTGCTGTTTTCTTCGCATCGTATCAAGGGCACATGCCGGAGACATGACTTCTGATCACTGATGTTAACCTTGGCTGATGTAGTGTTTGTCAGGTTTCTCCACTGGAAAGTTACTCCCTCTCCCCTTTTTATGCTGTATTCTTTGGACAGAAATCACCCTGTGCAACCCACACTTAAGAAGTAGGGAATTATTTGGAGTTCTTCTGCATGGAAGATTTGTATTTAATTTTTAAGAAATTGACAATTTGCGAAAGTGTTTGAACACTTGCATGAGCAAAGTGCTCCTCTTCCCTGACACTTGGTATTATTAGTCTTTTAAATTTTAGCCATTTTAATTGGTGTGAAGTGGTAAAATGTGCACCTTTTCATGTGCCTGTTGGCCATTTCTTTTCTGTTTTTTTTTTTTTTTTAACTTACACATCATCTTTGCACAGGGGCCATGCCAATTTTCTCTGTATTGTTCCAGTTTTAGTATATGTGCTACCAAAGCACACTATTATCATATCTTATATTCTTATATCTTGTTTGTGTGTGATATCTCTTCAAGTCTTTCTCCTCAGTTTTTAATTGAGTTGCTTGTCTTTTTATTATTGAGTTGAGGAGTTACTTGTGTATTCTGGGTACAGGTTGTTTGTTCAATATATGCATGAAAATATTTTCTACCAGCCTGTGGTTTGCCTGTTTATTTCTTAACTGCATCCTTTGGTGAGCTGGATTTAAGATTTTCATGAAGAGATTTGGGGTCCAGTGTTGGGAGTAATGGACAATCACCCATTTTATATTTGATGATATTAATTTTTAGTGGTGTGCCGGTGGACATAAAGGTTGTAATCACACTTTCTTTTCAAGGCATCTCATATTGCATGAAAAAAAATTTTCCAAAGGAAAGTTCAAGACTTCTGCATAGTAACATAGTAACAATGATTGTGTTGTTGAGTATGAAGATCCAGCTATATTAGATCTCTTTGGAGAGTAACTGCCAAACTGCCAGTGTGTAAAAGAAGCCCATGTGGGAGGATCATCTTCTGTGCTTTGCAAATTATGCATTCTCCTTTTCCAAGAAGCTTTGGCATAGTCATGAATGATATAGTACAAGAGGGGACATATGCTACATGCTGTTCAAGTCAAGTCCTATAGACACTGAGGAATCCAGCTGGGGAAACAGTCATAACAGCACCCGCTGCTGGCATTTTCCCAAAGATTTGATGACAGGGCATGTACAAATTAATAATAAAAGAAGCCAGACTTCTCTTGAGAAAAAAAGGAATTCTCCTTAGGAAAAGTGGCATCATGTGATATTAAATCTGGACTCATGAAATGGGTCTGGGGAGATGCTTTCAAGCTTGACTTGGAATACAACAGTAGTTAAAGAATAAGGTTTCTCCATTAGAGTTCATATGTGAACTCATTTGTCAGCCAACTCTGACATACCAGTTACCTGAATTGATGCTTGGTGCTAACCCTGATAATCATTGGCTCTAGTCTTTTATATTTGCTTCTGTATTTGTGATAAGGTTTTATATTTATAATAATCATAGCTCTCAAATTGAAAAGCTTGTATAATCTCTAATTTTACTAAATACTGGCTTCTTGGTTGACTGCTGTCAATTTTTAATTATTTGGAGTAATATTTGTAATATTTAACTTTGGATAAATGTACATGGAAGATCTTTGTACACTGACTCTTTACTACCTAAACTATTCTGAACTGAAAACAGACTCATCTTGATGTTCACTTGTATAGTGTGATTTCTGGATTGTAATGGCTCTGAGCTCCTTGATTTTCCTGGGTTCCACGTACATTCCAGAGATGTCCATTTGTCTGCTTAGTGTTGATCCTACAAAACTAAAAAAAAAAAAAAATTAGAATGGCTCAAGGAGGAAATATCCAGGGCTTAGTGTAATGTAGAGATAAAAGACAAGGGAGTAAGAACTATTTGCAAAGAGGGAAAAAAATAGGGACTTGTGTTTATTGAGATGACTTAAGAGTCGATGGCATTCCTCAGCACAATTTTAACAATTCTAAAATGTGAGAAAAGTTAGTACATTAAAAATACACTTGTGACCTTTTTTTAAAAACAGTTTCTTCTTGGAAAAGCGTGAGAGTTTTTTTTTTTTATTATTCAGACAAAACTATGGATTTAGCTGTCATCTTTTTCTAACTACCTATTCTCTTGCCATTTCAGGTAAACCTCTTTGTGCTGCTGTCTGTGGTTTGTGTCCTCCTAAATCTAGCTGGATTTATCCTAGGCTGCCAAGGAGCCCAGTTTGTGTCCAGCGTGCCCAGGTGTGATCTGGTAAGCGGTCCTAAAATGTCACTGTGTATCTGGGCAGATCCTGGCCTGTCTGGTGTTCCTGGTGTGACTTGCAATAGTTGGCACCAGGCAACCGTCCTGCAGCAAAACCTGAAATTGGTAAAAGGAAGTAAAAAAACAAAACAAAGAGCTGCCTGCTAATAATTCCACTCAGGTTTTCAATGATTTTTTTCCAAAGCAGGGACCAGCCAGCATAACCCCAGAACCACAGTAATATAATGCATCGTTAGTGAATGGATGGGTCAGGTGTCCACAATCAATCTCTGTCTGCCCTCATCTAAAAAGGAAAAGTGGATATTATCTGAATACGGGTCAACAATCCTTTATGTGAAATCCTTGGAGGCCAGGTGTGTGTCAGAATTTAGAGTTTTTCCAATTTTAGAAGATGAATATAGTGCATATACCATTTATTATTTAGGGTCTGGGACAGCAGGCTGGAATCAAGACTTCCAGTTTTCAGAGCTTTTTGGATTTCAGAATTGTGGAAAAGAGTTTGGGGACCTGTACCATCTCAATTTTAAAAGTAATTTTTGTGTTTTTTTTTAAAGTACAGATGAGGTCCTGTTCTTGCTCAGGCTGGTCTTGAACTCTTGAGCTCAAGTGATCCACCTCCCTCCATCTCCCAGAGTGCTGGGATTACAGGCATGAGCCACCATGCCTGGCCTAAAAACATTTTTAACTGTGGTAAAATACACATAAAATTTACAATCTTAACCATTTTTAAGTGTACGGTTCAGTAGCGTTAAGTATATTCACATTGTTGTACAACCAATCTCCGGAACACTTTTCATCTTGTAAAACCAAAACTCTATGTACATTAAATAGCAACTTTCCATCCTCCCCTCCACCCAACCCCTGGCCATCACCATTCCACTCTCTGTTTCTATGAATTTGACTTCTGTAGGTACCTTATACAAGTAGAATCACACAGTATTTGTCCTTTTGTGACTGGCTTGTTTCATTTGGCGCAACATCCTCAAGTTTCATCCATATTGTAACGTGTTAGAATTCCCTTTTTATAAGACTGAATAATATTCCATTGTATGGAAATGACACATTTTGTTTATCCACTTATCCATTGATGGATATTTAAGTTGGTTTCGTCTCTTGGCTGTTATGAATAATGCTGCAATGAACGTGGGTATGCAACTATCTCTTTGAGATACTGGTTTTAATTCTTTTGTGTATATACCCAGAAGTGGGATTGTTTAGTCATATGTTAATTCTGTTTTTAATTTTTTTGAGGAACTTCCGTACTGTTTTCCACAGTGGCTGCACCATTTCATATTCCTACCAATAGTGCACAATGGTTCCGATTTCTCCACACTTCACTGACATTGTTATCTTCTTGTTTTTTTGATAGTGGCCATCCTAATGGGTATAAGATGATATCTCATTGTAGTTTTGATTTGCGTTTCCCTAATGATTAGTGATGTTGAACATCTTTTCATATGCTTGTTGGTCATTTGTGTGTCTTCTTGGGAGGAAAGTCTATGCAAGTCCTTTGCCCATTTTTAAATCAGGTTATTTTGTTTTTGTTGAATTTTAGGAGTTCTTTATATATTCTGCATGTTAACCCCTTATCAGATACATGGTTTTCATTAAATGTATTTTTAATTAAAAATTTTTCTCACCAACAAACCAAATCTGTGATTATTTCTAATGATATAATTTTTAAAATTTGGGCAAGCCATAAAAGTATAGGACAAAACTTAAAAATCATTTGAATTGGCCAAGCACAGTGGCTCCTGCCTATAATCTCAGTGCTTTGGGAGGTCAAGGTGGGAGCATTGTTTGAGGCCAGGAGTTCAAAGCCTGTCTGGGCAACATAATGAGACCCCATGTCTACAAAAAAATTTTTTTTAATTAGCCTGGCATGGTGGCATGCACCTGTAGTCCTAGCTACTCAGGAGGCTGAGGCAGGGGGATCACTTGAGCCCAGGAGTTTGAGGTTGCAGTGAGCTGTGATGATGCCACTGCACTCTAGCCTGGGTGGTGGCAGAGCAAGACCCTGTCTCAAAAAAAAAAAAATCATTTGAATTTCCACTATTCTGGGATAGCACAGTTAACCATTTAGCCATATTTTATGTATCTGTTTATGCATAATAACACATATAATGAGATCATATTGTAATCAACGGGATTATACCATAATTGCTTTTCATTAGGGAAGCTATTGACAAAGTCCTTTGGGGGAAGGCGGGAGGCTCTTCTCCCCTTTCCCTTTCCACCCACATCACTCACCCCAAATCCATAGTAACAAGCTGATGAAATCTTATTTCATAGTATTTTAATCATATAATGTTATATAAATATGTATGGGGTGAAGTTATTTGTGATTTATTTTTTTTAAGATGGGATGTGTTATATATACTTCCCTGCATTTTGTTTTTCTCACTTAAAGTTGTATCATTTAAAGGTATACTAGATAGACCCTTATTTTCTTGGAATAAGTTAATTTCCTATTTTGTTGTTGTCGTCTCTTGTGGCTTGGATTTTGGCCAGTAGAAACAATGCTTCCATGAATACTATACTATTCTGTATATCCTCATAGAGGCTTTTAGTCCTAAGAGGAGTAGGTTCCCAGGACAAGGGTTGGTGCTTATCAGTGTATCTTCTCTTCTGCATGTCTCATTTAGTATCACAAATTCAACCATTTTATGAGTTTATCTATTTTTTAAACGTCAAGGTAAAGGCACAGTGAAAGGCACACATCTTAAGGGTGCAGCTCACTGACTTTTGACCAATGTATACACTAATTTTGACAAATGTGTGCTCTCAGGTTATACTCCATGCAAGATCTAAAACAGTTCCATCACCCTAGAAAGTTCTTTGGTGTCCCTTTTCAGGCGGTCTCTACTGTGTCATAGGCTACCACTGTTCCTGTTCTTTCAGCATAGATTAGTTTGGCCTGTTCTGGGGAGTCATATAGGTAGAGTCATATGGTATGTGCCTTTTTGTGTCTGACTTATTTTGCCCAGTGTAATGTTTTTGAGATTCATCCGTGTTTATATATTGTATCAATTGTTTGCTTATTTATTTATTTTTTTGCAGAACAGTATTTCATTGTATAAAAATACCACAATTTATTTTATCCATTCCTCTGTTGATGGATGTTTGGATTGTTTCCAATTTGAGGGTTTTATGGACTAAGCTGCTGTGAATATTTTTGTGTAGGTTTTTGGAGGGGCCTGTTTTCATTTCTCTTTAGTAAATATTATACCTAAGCGTGGAATATCTAGGTCATGTGGTGCTAAAGAGTTTTCCAAAACAGTTGGGAAAATAAGTTTTTTTAAATTAAAAATGAGTGGTCAGTTCCTCTATTCATGGGCTTAAACACACATTTCTACTAGTGGCTGTCTACCTCTCCACCAGCAAAAAGTGTTTCTTTCTCTTTAATTTTTTGCCAGTCTGATGGGGCTAAAGTGAGAGCTCCTCGTTACTTTAATTTGCAGTTTCCTGATGGCCAAAGATGGTGTTGTTATTTTTAAAAAGCTATCCAGAAAATTCTAATGTGCAGCTAGGGTTGAGAACCACAGTGTTGGAAGGTGGAGGAAGGAAGACAAGGGTCTGACAGCTTCGGGTAACAGTGTCAAGGTGGGAGGGTGGATGTTTGTCATTTAGAATTGGGAGACTTTTGCAGGTTTGTTTGTGCATAGGCTAAAGAGATTGAAGAGAAGTTGGAATATGTCTTTAGAATTATTGGGCAGAGATGGGATTAAGAACAGAGGTGAAAGTTAGCTTTGGCAAGGCTTAGGAACAAGGAGAACAAGGAACACACAATGCACATTTACCTTGAATCATTTTGCCCAGAGCCTCAGGGCTTCCTTGTATCCAGTGGGCAAAGTAATTGATATTCGTGATCATTTATATAATGATTAAACTTTCAAATAGTCTTGTGTAAAGGGATTAACTTTCACCCATCTGGAAAATTTTGCTATCCAGACTGGCTCACCCCAAAGGTTGCAGATAGCTGAAGTTTCTGTGTGCTTAGACACCTAGTGTCTTGTGAGTGACATAGCACAGCCAGGTGTGCGCAGCCCACACAGGCTGGTTTCTCGCCGAGCACCTTGTATCAGTAATAGACTTGTGTGGGAAGGGAGTACTTTGTAAGATGACACCCAGTATTATCTGAGGGAAGTCGAGTCCTCAAGTAAGATTGTGAGGCTTGCACCAAGTACAAGAAATAAAAATCGCACTGTGTGATGTTGAAAAAAGTGACTTTGGTTCCTGCTGGGAGGAGTGGAGCTCACGTACACCAACAGAGTTGTCTCCGCTAGCTGCTTATTTCTTACTAGTACGTAGTGTTGTTAGTATTTTTTTACTTTTATTTTTTTTATTGTGCCCCCAACTCCCGCAGTCTGTTGTTAGTATTAAAAGAGGAAGTTCTCAGCTTGAGACCTTAAAGGAGAAAGCAGGAATGTTAAAGGAGCGATGTTTACCTGCTGACTTTAGCCCGGTGCACGGGCTGTTATGCATCATGGAAGAGGGGCAAAGAGAGAGAATGCCAGTGATCCCCGAGAGGGCAGACAGCTCCCACCCGCCTAGACCCTGCCTGGAGAAAGCCTGTCTGAATGGCCGAGGTAGTTTTCCTCTAGAAGGCGAGAGCTAGCGTAGATGTAGGAGCAGGATGTATCTTCAAAGATGTGGGATGAGGGAAGAAAGATCTCATAGAAACAGCCTTGTCTGTACGTGGGGTTATGGGTTTAGGTGTGGGAACACTGCTGAGCTGACAGTCTCCACAGCAAGACCAGGAAGGGATAGAAACCATGAGGGGATGAATTGAGAGACCATTATGGAGCCCACGAGGTGACTCTAGATGTCATTCCTTACACCAGAGAAAGAATTTACAGCAAAATGTGATATCATAGCACATCCCTTTCATTGTGGTTTCAGGACAAAGAATGGAAAGTGTTATAGAATCCGTGGAGTCCTAGAAAGGCAGAACTAATCTGTGAGGGAAGGACATCAGCACAGTGGTTCCCTCTAGGAGGGTGGGGACAGGGACTGATGGAGAAGGAGCATGAGGGAATTTTCACTGGAGATGGTACAGTAATATTCTGTGTGTTGATGAGGGTTTGGGTTACACTGGTGTATGATTTACTCAAAATTTCTCAAATGGTACACTTAAGATTTGTGTATGTAAATTTTTGTGTGTGTTTGTGAATTTTTTTGTGTGTATGTAAATTTCACCTCAAAAGAAAGAGAAACTATAAGTAAACAAACAAACAAAAATTTATAATCCAGTAGTGGAATTTTTTTTCTTAGCTTTCTAGGCAGCTTGTATTATAAGGACCAAGTTTTCTCCTGATCTAGAAAAACACTATGAAATTTATCATTAAAACCAGAGGTTAAAAACCTTCATTAAATAAGGAAAAAAAGTCTTTTTCCCCCCCATTTAGCAACTAAAACACTGCAGATATTCAATCATGTTTAAAGATTCCTGAAGAATTTTTCAGTTAATAAAGTCAAAGCTGCCTGATTAATTTAACAATTAATGGAAGAGGTGTAGCCTTTCCCTTTAGGCAAAACAGAGTAGCCAACTTCAATAGCTCAAGCAGCAGTGCAAGTAAGACTGAAACTGCGCCCTAAGATTATGGGTCTTATTAACCAAAATCAGGTGTTATCTATATTCACAACCTGACTCAAGGAAAATTTGGAAGAGTGACCAAAAGTTTGCAAAGCATCTCACTAAAAGTAAGCAAAGTTACTCATCAGCGATGTTATCACCTCAAGTAAAACAACAAGAATCTATGACTATACTGAAAATGTGAACTAGGAGGTCCCATTAAGCCTACACGGTCTAAGGGCTACTGCTCACAGAATATACCATGTGCTTCTTATAGATGTGTGGTAGATTGGACTTCCCTGCCTCCTTGGAGTTAGATGGGGCCATGTGATTTGCTTTCGCAATGAAATTGTGAGCTAAGGTGATGAGTGTCACTTGCAAGAGGAAGCTTCTAGCTAGAGTTGCCAGATTTTTTTTTTTTTTTGAGACAGTCTCACTGTGTTGACCAGTCTAGAGTGCCGTGGCGTCAGCCTAGCTTACAGCAACCTCAAACTCCTGGGCTCAAGTGATCCTCCTGCCTCAGCCTCCCAAGTAGTTGGGACTACAGGCATGTGCCACCATGCCCGGCTAATTTTTTCCATATATTTTTAGTCGGCCAATTAATTTCTTTCCATTTTCAACGGAGACAGGGTCTCTCTCTTGCTCAGGCTGGTTTCGAACTCCTGACCTTGAGCAATCCACCCACCTCGGCCTCCCGGAGTGCTAGGATTACAGGCATGAGCCACCATGCCCGGCCTTAGAGTTGCCAGATTTAGCAGGTAAAATTACAGGACTCCCAGTTAAATTTGGATTTCAAATAAGCAGCTAATAATTTTCTAGTATCAACATGCTTCATGCAATGTTTGGGGCATACTTCTACTAAAAAATATATCTGGGTCCCTAAGGGAGTCTGATGAGCAGAGTCCCCTGCTGACCGGATATGTAGCATATTTAGGAAATAACCTTTGCTGGGTAAGTCACTGAAATTTTGGTTTTGGTTGTTGCCACAGCACACACTAGCCTATGTTGGCTGATAGGGGCATTGCCTGCCGTGGAACCCTGCTATGTCTCATTCTGTAGGACTGGTGCTCTGTACGGAAGCAAGCGTATTTTTCTTTAAGTAATTAAATTATTGTTCTACCTTTTCCCCTTAAGGTGGATTTAGGTGAAGGCAAGATTTGTTTTTGTTGTGAAGAATTTCAGCCAGCCAAATGCACAGACAAAGAAAATGCCTTGAAACTCTTTCCAGTCCAGCCGTGCAGTGCTGTGCATCTGCTGCTCAAGGTACCTTGCCTAGATTCCCACCCCCGCCAGTAACACACCCCTCAGTCCCCAGAGAGGGCGAAGTTACTTGAAATGTTCCTCTCTGTTACCTCCCTCAAACAATTAAGCTGCTGAAAGCAGATATGAGCGATCCCTCATTGTGACCCCGAGGCAGAATTGAGTGCAGAAAGAACCACAGATTATGGTGTGTGTTAAATTATGTATGGTCAGTTTTCTTTGTGTCCAGGAACTGTAAGATAGTAAAAAATGGAAAGAAGCCTGACTATAGATGTATATGCACACACACATGCATACATATGTATACATGCACACATACATAAGATGTAGCTTTTAGCAAAACCTTTAAATTGCACGCTCATTTGTCATTGTTCTAATGCTCGAATGTGTTGGTTTCAGTGAGTCCTGTGGGCTGGTGAGTGCTACGAGTCTATGACACGTAGACTAAGGAGAGACAGCAACCCGAAAATATAGGGGAAATTTAAGCACTTTATCTCTTGTTTAATAAACAACTATAATAAGCAAATAAGATTTTAAAAACAAACAAATGATTCCAGTTGAAGAGAAATACACAATCAGCCTTTATCAGGGAATTGGATGTCAATCGTGCCCTGACTCAAGGGACATTAGCCCAGTGAGTGACAAAATCAGCTGGTGGAGATTCCACCACTGCCGGCTTTCTTTAGATCTTGTCTTGGGGTTATTTTTGGTGGGGGGCAGGAATCTCTAAGCAAAGAGAGCAGACTATTCACAGCTGCCAGCCCTGGGTTCTGTGGGATGCAGAAATGGCCTGCTCTCTCTGACTTCTGCATTTTTGGTAGCTGAGTCACCCCCAAACTTTCTGAGCCAGGCCTGAATTTGGGGAAAGCCCCGCTAAGGAGCCAGGACTGTAGCAACAGCAACTTTCGGAATGGACTTCGCTGCTATTTTGAGACGTGTGTTTAGAGGAGAGAAGTCCTCTTTATACTCGGGCTGGCCTGGCCCCTGCAGCGTCCTAGTTGGGTGCTTGGGGCAGCACGGCCAATTGCTCCTGAAATAGAATTAATGACCACAAATGAAGCAGCGTATGTCCTGGTGGGAGCTGGAAATTGCTGTCCTTGGGGACACCAGCTTCAGAAGAGAAACGCGTTGCTCTCCTGGAAGGGACATTTCCAGATAGTGTTGTGATGCTTGCAAAAAGGAATACTGTAATACCAGGTTTTTCTGGAACAAGAAGCTTCTAAGATAAGTGTTTGAAATTAAGAAGTACACGTTAGTGCATGAATGTCATAATAATAGCCAGCATTTATTCCAGCACTTTCCATGAGCTAAACACCACCTATATTCTTTACGTGCATTTTCTCATGAGAATTGTCTTATCAGGATAGTATTATTATTATTTGTAACATTTTTTATGTTGCATTCTGGTCATCTGTGTTGAAATACGTAGTAGCGTCATTGTTTCTTTGTTCTAGAAAGTCCTCTTCGCCCTCTGTGCCTTGAACGCCCTGACCACTACCGTGTGCTTGGTGGCTGCCGCCCTCCGCTACCTGCAGATATTCGCAACCAGAAGATCCTGCGTCGTAAGTCTGTGCAGGGTGGCGTCGTGACCGCCCCAGCTGAGCCAGCCTGCAGACCCTTTTGCGTAATCCATTGCTTTTCTCCCTGTGTCTCTGTAAAGAGGGCTGTTGCCTAACCCCGTGCTGTTTAATCAGGATGAATCCCAGATTTCTGTTGAAGAAGTGGAAGAGCATGGCCGTATCCCAGACCCGGATGACTTCGTGCCTCCTGTGCCTCCCCCTTCCTACTTTGCCACATTTTACTCGTGCACACCCCGGATGAACCGCAGGTATCGTCCCCACGTTCCCCTGCAGTCTTGGTGGGGTGCTCTGGGTTTTAAAGACTGAACGGTCTCCAGAAATCATTGCATGGGCTCTGACATTTCTTTGAAATTCAGACGGATTGTGTTGTTTTTCAGGGTTTTCTGTTCTCTCTGTCTCTCCTTCCCTCCCTTTTTGTCTGATAAACCATATGAATCCAAAGAAAAGTCAAACTTTGACCTAAAGATATACGTTTTCAATTTCAATTAGCTTTCTAGGGAAAACTGACACCCGGGGAGATAATGGCTGTAATTTGACATGATTGAGAGTTACTGTTGCCGTGGAAACACTCCCAGTTATGCCAAATCGATGTTTCATTATAACACCATCAGCAGGTCTCGACAATCATGAAACTCTTCCCACCCATTAAAAAAAGATTAATTATTAATTGCATCTCCCTGGTCTGGAAAAACTAGATACCATGCTTATTTTCCTTTTCAAATTCTAGCTCAAAATTTTGACTTTCCTTAATCTCAAGAATTATTCTTTGTATTATAGAATGAAATGCTGCATGCGTTCATCTGATTGTTATCGACTCCTAGAATTGAACCTTTCTAAAGAATGACTTCATTTATTCATACAACGAACATATAATCAATCCTCTGCTGCTTGCTAGCTGCTATGCCGGGTTATTGAAATTCAAAATGACTTAGACCTGCTTCCTTTTCTACAATTAAGGAACTCATAGTGAAGGTCATTAAAATGAGTGTTGGAAGGATTATAATAGTACTCAAAAGAGAGACTTTGGATGTACAAAGTCCACCTAACCCAGAGTAGTGAGGTGGGTCAGCCAGCCAGCGATGGTTTTCTAGAAGAAGGGACCTTAAGCTGAGTTTAAAGGGTAAGCAAGCCTATATTTAATTTTCCAAAAGAAAATCTTTGAATTCCACAGAAAAGCTAGTATCTTTTAGCCTAATAATTCAGAGGGCCAAAAATTTCTATTTTTATCCCTGTAGTACATGTAGGGACTTGTCAAATAAATTTGGTGCTAGGCTTGGGGTTTTTGGAAAACCATTTTCCGATGTTCATGGCAGCCATATGTGACTTTGACATAGGTCACCAGTGCAAGCTATCACCCAGATGCTGTTGGTGTTCTTGTCATTGGGTTACCTTCCTGACTTGTCCCTCAGAGACATACCTGAGCCCCACCCCAGACCTTCACCTGCTCACCTGCCCAGGCAGAGGCAGAGATGACCACTAAGCCAGAGGGAGTGTCAGCTGGGTGGACAGATGGCTTGGGGCAGGCCTGTGGGACAGCTGAGCCTCTCTGTCGTTCAGGGCGTGGCCTACTGGAATTTCGAAGTTTCATGGGCCAGGATGGCTTCCCTAGACTTTCAGGAAATGAGCCAAGAACTACAGAGGCTGAAGAGATGGAGCAAGAAAGCACATATTATCCGTGTACCACAGGACACATTTGCTAAAACCTTAGCCCAGACTCAGGCTGTCTGTAGAGGGCACATTGGACGATGGTAAAAATGACTGTTATTTCATGATTGGGAAGAGAAATGCCCTCTCTGATAAGAAGAATCCCTTGGCTCTCTGAGGTTGTGGACAAGCACTGGGTTGACCTAAGAGGAGGCGACAGACAGATTTAATTTCCTGCAGTGGCAGAAAGGGAAAGTGACTCATGTGGGTTTGGGAGTCGCGCTGTCCAGCTGCGTGTCCTGTAGACTCGCTGACCTTCCTTTCTCCTCTTTCCTTTCTCTTCTCTGCTGCACCATAAAAATGCTTATCAGCATGGGTATTTCTGCTCTCTAGGGGCCTGGGTGCTTCCTCGGATTTGTACCTTTGTGTTCTAAGACAGCCTCCGGCCAAATCCAGGTTGGAAGAAGACAAACTTCTCATCAAGGGCTTGGTAACTTCAGAACTTTGCAGGAGGAAGGTGGAAGGAGAGGGTTAAAGCAATGAAAGAAGAGAGAAAGAAGATGCTGCCGAGTCTAAAATATATGCCTGGAGCCCTAAAACCTACCACCAATGGGCAAACACCTTCATTTTCTGAAAGTCTACAAATACCAGAGTGCAGCCTACTTTCCTTTTTAAAATGGCTAAATTTGTTCACATTTAGGTACATATTCTACCAAAGATATTTTAAAATCTGGCTGACTTTAATATATTCACGGTTAAAAATCAACTTTATATACACTAGTTGCTTAACCTCAATTGGTCGTTTTCTTTCTTGTAAGCAGGCAGGCAAGAATATTCACGAATTTTTTTTTTTAAAATATTTCCACAACCAGTTATGTTAAGAGTTTTCACACAATAAGAGTCTCCCCATTTCCTGTAAGGTATTACGACCTCTCAGAAGAGGTTTATTTATTTAACTGCTATAAATACAACCACTTCATGCATTGATATCTCCTTGAGAAAAAGCATCTCAAGTTACTGTCATAAACAGAAACCCAACTGCAGTCAGGCTCCTGTCCAAACATGGGTTAGCTACATTGTGAGTTGCTTTGTAAGTACAGGAAGGGGCTGCGTGCCGCGTCTCTACCACGCCAGGGTGTTGCACATTCTTAGAAAGTGGCTTGAGCCAGAAATCAAGCAAGACAGTCTCCCACCTACTTCATGAGTGTGGATCTGGTTTTGACTCTGGGGATGTTGCCTGTTAAAGAAGACTGAAGACTGAGTGGCTGGGAGCCAGGTGGTTGAGGGCATTTCTTAAAGTGGAGGACACTTTCCTGTCCTAAAGAACTGGAAACCTAAATTGGGGGGTGCCTGGGGTTGAGGGGAGGTGTCTCTCTCCCCACTCCACAGGCAGCGACCCAGTAACAGGAGCAGCTCTTTAGCAGACAGAGGAGGATCATTCTTTGGTCAAAGGCCTGTTGGTTGCAGCATTACCCTGGGATAAGTTTTTAAGGTCTATTTGTAGCATTGAGCGTGTTTCACATGATCTGTTTGAACTTGAAAAAGCCCAGGCTCCGAGTCTCTGCCAAGAAGAGTGCCCCTGGGTGGGTGTCTTACTGTTTCTGAGCCTCAGTTTCCTCATTCACCTGGCTGCTGGGAGGATTGTTATGAGATAATGGACATGAGAAGCTTTCTAAAAATAAAAGCTCAGACCGTGCTCTCCCATTGTTAGTTGCATAGTGTGAAGTGTTCTCGGTATGTGTCCTACTCTTAAGAAACACTTAGTTCTCAATCTTGCCTCTACCTTCTCAGGCAGCAGTTTTCTAAAGATCCTCATTCTTAATAAAAATTTGATCAACTTTCCCAAATAGAACAGGGTTTTAATTTCAGCCGTCATGATCCATTTCCTTTAGCAGTGGTGCTCAGTCCTGGCCGTGCATGAGAATCCCCTAGGAACGCTGCAAGCAGACGGATTCCTGGGCCCCACCACAGGCAATTAGAGCAGAATTTCTAGAGGTGAGGCCTGGGCCAGCCAGAGGTTTAGAACTTCCCAAGGTGATTCTACTCTGTAGCTAGGACTGTGAGTCATAAGAGATCAGAAGGAAAAAATAAAACCCAAAACCAACCTGCCAGTCTATTGCAGACCTGTTTGCCTCATGGACTCTTATTTATCCAAATGAGGTAAAATAAGAAGTTGCTTCATAGGAAAGAAACTTTCCTTTTATGTCAACTCTAGCAGCATCTTCCATCAAAATGGGGCTTTTATGGTCATTATAATCGCCGTAGAAGTTACTGTGTGTTGAACTTGGATATAGTAAGCTCTTTCTTTCCCCCAGTTGTTTTTCTGGGAGAAATTCTGCAGTATTATCCATTCCTCTGACATCTTGCTCTTCAGTGAGTCCGCCCTTCTCAGCACGTGGCCGACCACCGCGTTGGGAATGTGAAACAGAGACCGTTGGAGCTCACAAAGACACAGGCGAACAAAGCTGGGGACATTAACTGTCTAGGCAGGGGACACAGCAGTGAAGAAATACACGTGTCAGTGGTTGAGAAGGAAAAGTCAAGGGTTTGTAAGTGCTAGAAAGATGGCTCATGGGGCTTATGTTAATTAAGGATTGAAGACTGGCCCTCCGGAGAGGACAGAAGGAGTCCATAGGTCTCGTTGATTAAAACAAATTGTACTGTTCATTGGCCGGAAAGAATCTTCATCCAGTTGGGTCCAGGAAGGGTGTGGCTTCTCACAGTCACTCAGCATTTATAATTCTTACACCGCTTTGGTTAGATAGGAGGGCTGCATTGGAGCCCTTGGCTAGTCCTGTCTAAGGGGAGAATATCTTTTCCGTGATAACTTTGCCAGGACCGCTCCCTGCCCCCCGACAGAGGGACCCTTTATGCTGGTGCCTCCCTTCAGACTGGACACTTGGCATGTCACATGCTGAGCCTGAAAACATCTCCACTTCCGGTGTCAGCACGGAACCTTCTTTCTCTCTTCCCTTTCAGGTCGAGCAGGGGATGAGTCTAGTTTAGGAACAAATATAAAGGAAAAAGCAGGAGAACTTTCTCCTCTTTTCATTTAGGCTGCCGAAGTCTCATTCTTCTAGATCCCAGAATCCTAGGAGTTTTGTTGTTAGGAGGAAAGAACATCACACCTTTTTCTACTGTTTTCTTCCGCCAATCACATTTTACAAATGAGCACAAGGGATGAAATGAAACAACTGTAAGATCAGAGAACGCCTCTCCCCCAGAAGCAGTCCCCTGTGTGTAGCCGGCCCCAGAATGTGTTTTTCAGCCATTCCTTTTAGGGCTTTTATTCTCTTTTGTATTTCAAGAGCAGATAAACTTTTGTTGTTGTTGTTGTTGGTTTTTTTTTTGCCATTCTCTCATACTCCATAGCCTGAATACAGGCTTTCTGGCTTTTTATGTATTTTGTAATTATTTTAAAATTTAGTTTCTTCATTATCTAGATTCATTCTCTTTTGTAGAACTTTCTGTGAATATTGGCCAGAAATCTTGTGGAGGATTTTGTTTTCATTTTTTTATTTTGCTACTGAGTAGGTCCCTCACCCACAGGGCAAAACAAAATCAAACAAACCAACCAACCAGTTATCTAAGAAGCACTTAAAAGGAAAACACGTCTAACTTTATTTGGGTGAGGGAAGGCATTTGGGAAAGAAAGTCTGTAATTTAGTAACCATATGGGGTCATAACACTTTCATTGGTAAATATAGCCAATGTAAATATTTAATAACAAAAGAATGTTTCAGTCCTAAAGTATCTCCACTTAAAGGAGGGAAGGTGAAAAGTAAGAAGAGACGAGAATGAGAAAGAACAGAGTGGACATAGTGAAAGCCGGCAGGGCTGGGGAAGGGAAAGAAATTCAGAAGGGAAATCGAGTCGAGAACCGCAGCCACCATTTTAATTACGTTAGCAGGACACGGAGTGGATCTGTCTTCTGAAGTGCGGCTTCTCTGCATCCACATTGTTCGTTCCAGCGAAATGTGAGAACCTTTAAACCTATTTAAACCTATCTTGTGTACTCTGAAATCTGGAGTTTGTTATAGCTTTGTTGTCGGTGGTGGTGTTGGTGTTCGTATTACAAATCAATGCAAATCTTTTTGCCAACTTGGCTGAGTTTACTATATCAAGGTTAGGAGAAAACAGAAAGTGAACCTTCCTTTCTTTTTCCCCCTGGCATTACCCTTAATATAGCCCTGTTTTAAAAAAAAAATCCGTCAAGGCCGGGCGTGGTGGCTCAGGCCTGTAATCCTAGCACTCTGGGAGGCCAAGGCGGGTGGATGGTTTGAGCTCAGGAGTTCGAGACCAGCCTGAGCAAGAGCGAGACTCCGTCTCTACTAAAAAAGTAGAAAGAAATTAGCTGGACAACTAAAAATATATAGAAAAAATTAGCCAGGCATGGTGCACATGCCTGTAGTCCCAGCTACTCAGGAGGCTGAGGCAGTGGGATTGCTTGAGCCCAGGAGTTTGAGGTTGCTGTGAGCTAGGCTGACACCACAGCACTCTAGCCTGGGCAACAGAGTGAGACTGTCTTAAAAATAAATAAATAAATAAATAAAAATAAAATAAATAAATAAAACATCCATCAAGTCCCCAGCACCTTGCACAGCGCCTGGCGTGGAGCAAGTTTTCAGTCAGTGTGTGTTGCGTGGCTGGCTTTAGGAAAGGTTGCTCCCACTGCATGCTGCTTTGTCTCTGAGCTAGGATACTGCTCACTTTCTGTTTTAAATTAATTCATCCTTTCAAATATTCTCTTCACAAATCCAGATCGAGTATCCATTCTCCGAAATGCTTGGGACCAGAAGTGTTTCGGATTTCAGATTTTTCTAGATTTTGGAATATTTGCATAGACATCATGCTCTATTTTGGGGATGGGGCACAAGTCCAAATAAGAACTTCATTGATATTGTATGTACCTCTTATACATATAGCGTAATGGTAATTTTACACATTATTTTAAATAATTTTGTGCATGAAACTCCTGTCAGGTAAGGTCAGGTGTGGAGTGTTCTATTTTGGCATCATATTGGCATTCAGAAAGTTTTGGATTTTGGAGGGTTTCAGATTTTGGATTTTTCAGATTAGGGATGCTCAGCCTGTAGTGAGTTTCTGCCATGAATCGGACGTTAGGGAAACCCAGGTAAGAACTTTTGTTGTGGACTAACGTAAGAAGTAATTGCGTTTTTCTGAGTCCTTAGTTGTTGTTTTTAAAATTGAGGTGAAATTCATGTAACATGAAATTAACCATTTTAAAGTGTACAGTTCAGTGGTATTTAGTGCATTCACAAAGTTGGGCAACCATCACCTTTATCTAGTTCCAAATCATTTTCATCACTTCCAAGGAGATCCTGTACCCATCCAACAGTCACTCCCTGTCCCCTCCTCCCCACAGCCCCTGGCTACTGCTAATCTGCTCTCTGTCTCTGTGGATTCTTATTTGCCTTTTGACAGGTGGGTTTCAAAGGAATGGTAGGGTTGCGTTTTGCACGCTGTCACTTGCCTAAGGAACTCTGGGCACTCTGTCAGAGAGCAGCTTATGTTATTCTCCTCCCCTGACCTGGGAGGACGTGGTGCGGAGGGTGAGTGGTTTTCCCCACAGTCTAGCACAGGCCAGTGTCTGGAGCCGCTACAGTCACCTGGCCAGTCTGTAGAACGTGCTCCCTGATGTCAAGGTGCTTTTCCCAGGATGGTTGGTCCTGATGTCATTCCACTGCCGCATATCTACGGAGCGCGCATCAAAGGCGTGGAAGTGTTCTGTCCTCTGGACCCTCCGCCTCCGTACGAAGCCGTGGTGAGCCAGATGCACCAGGAGCAGGTATGGTGAATGCAAGTAGGAAGCACAGCACGCCTCCCAGAGAACAGCAGGGACAACACTGTGTCCCGCCTGTCTTTTTAGGGAGTTTGATGGGGTCTGAGGAGGGGTGAGTTGAACCTCAACAAAACAACCCTCTTTTTTCCTGTGATGCAGGGATCTTCATTCCAAATGCCAGAAGGGTCAGAAGCTGCTACCAGCCCACTGGAACCAGTCTGCACACAAGTGACTCAAGGTAATAGATACATTATTGCTGCCCAAAGTCATGGTTCGGTTGATTAAAACATGATGAAGTAATGGTCTGTCTGGTGTTTTGCTGGAGATAAGATATTCTTGGAGCAAATCATTCAAGCTACATCCTCTTTTCCAGGTGTAAAAATACTGTCAAATGTTAGGGCTTATCATTGGGAGATAATATGTGACAGAAAAAAAAGATATCTTTACCATCTTTTATGAACAACTAGACTGTTCTCAGAACCCATGAAATAGATTACAGAGTTTAATTTGGCATTCCTGTATTTTCCGAGCTACGATTTTCTTTCTCCTGTTAAAATTAGATGGACTCTTCAGCAGGGAAAAAAGAGTTTCATTTACTGCAGGGTGGTTTGCTGTGAGATTGTGCTGTGTCATTTATAACCTGGTTCATGCTGCCTGAGCGTTTGGTGAATTCTGATTTTCAGATCCACGTGAAATATTAGAGTCAGTTTACATTTATCCTTGCAATTTAAGGGAGCATGGTTATGGCTTTTTCTCTTTGGGAAGGTTTTAAATGGCTCAGAGAATTGTCCACCAGGACAGAATCACAAATGGTAATAAATAATGGATCCGTTAGCAATTTTAGGTGGAGGAGATTTTTCAACATACCGTTTGGAACAGCTTTCCGTTCTGTTCACGTTCTGTCTTAAGTAGAATTATGAGGCAGTGGCAGCGTTCTGTTCTTCTAAATATCTTTTCCATTTTTAAAAACAGTTTCCCAAACCACAACTTGGGCTCACAAATGATGATTTTATTTTCCTGAGCATAAGTCATTCAATTCCAGAGTGATTCTACTGATCCATTTAGCGGCTCTTTAACTCAGCCGTCTGGGAGTTTCACAGCCCGGCATGCACTCTGGGTTGCCCAGATAAGTCCTTTGCCAGCATTTGGTCTGCAGTCCACAGAGTGGCCACCTCACCTGGGCAGGTATTACTTTCAGCAGAACCAAGCTCATCCTGAATGATGAGAAACTCTGAAATGCCTGCGAGTTTTTCAGTATTGCACCAAGATGCTTCAGTGGATAAGATTGGAAGTACCTTTGGGAAAAACTGACATTTTGGCATGGCTTATTTTACTCTAGCATTTAAATTCTTTTGTTTGTTTGTTCTAGGTGTGGAGGACTGGTTTGGAGAGGCAAATTTTCCCACAGTGCTGGGAAATGAAAACTTACTGGGCCTGCAGCCTAAATAAATGTTATTAACTTTAGTACCCTTGCCCTGGCAGGTTTGGGCTCCCAGGTGTTTCCTGCCCAACATTTTGAAGACTGCAGCTGGTGAAATAATTTATGTTTCTCTTCTTCTTCTTCTTTTTTTTTTTAAAAAAATCAGGTGGGGACATTCCTAACACACCTGGAGAAGAAAGCATATCCATTTCAACGCCCAGCTCAAGCCTGGTGCAGCCGGTAAGAAGCCGGAGAGCCCTCCCAGCCCTGAGGACAAGATCAAAGAGCGACCCTGTGCTCCATCATTCCGAGGACAGAGGTGATGTTATTTCCCGAGCTCTTTGCAGAGCACTGTGCTTATTTGCCTAAAGGTGCCAGGTGAAAGCAGGTGGCTCCTGCCAGCCCAAGGCCCCGCAGTTTAGGTGGGGACTCGATGGAGATTAAGAGGTCTCGGGAAAGTAAAATATTCCACACACACACTGGGAATATACATCTACCACATCTTTTAAGGATGGTAGGTTTGTTTTTTTTTTAAGTCGTCATCCAAAGCACTTGGTTCCCATGACATACCGTGCTAGGTGCTACATGAGGACGATTGTGCCCTCCTAGTTCTGATTCCTAGATGCTACAGTCCGGTGGGAATATACATTCTCCTTAAGGAAAACGTCAAAGGGCGATAATTTTTTTTAACCCCATCTTCTGTAATTTAATGTTTTGTTGTCTTTTTACTGTGTATGAGTAGATGAATTATTGAAATATGACCTTGTTTTAAGAACTTTAGATAGAGTGAAACACACAGGTTCATACTCTTCACCTCTCTCCCTCTCTGTGATGAGTTTGTTTGTGTACAGATGTTATTTGAATAATTAAAAATGTAAGCATTTAAAAATAACAACATGGAGACCTTTTTCTCAATCTATGACTGCCTGAACATCTCCAAATATCTCTTCATTGTAGAAAATTGTAAAAAGTAAAGGAAATAGAGGAAGAAAATGAAAACCTTCTGTAATTCCACCAGCATGGGCTTCCTTCTGTGAACGAGTCTAAGAATTGGCCTCTGCTCTTTTAAAACTCTATGCAGATAAGACTTTGACAGTCCTCCCACCCTGCTCTCTCTCAGGTCCTGTCTTGAGCCTTTCCAGTCTCTGTTCTGCCCCCTTCACAGCCTGTGTTATCTGCCACAGCTCTGGACTGACCGTGTGTGAGCCAGAGAGAGCACTCCTCTTGTCTCTGCAGCGGCTTCTGAGTGGGGAGGAAGTCCTCCTGCCTGGGACTGAGTGCATCTCCACAACCCCAGCGGCCAGGCAGCCTGGCCTCTGAGTCCCAAGACCTGCCTTCCCAAAGGGTCTGCTACACCCTACCTGGCAAGTGGAGGACTCCAGCCTCAATGGGAACTTAGCTGTCGCGCAGCTTAGGGAAATCTTTCTGGAAGCCCTTCTCATTCTGCAGCCCTGCAGGGCCAAGGACATGTGTTTGCCTGTTGGCGCCCTCCACTGAGGAAGGTACCAGGCTGCCTTCACGTGGGCGAGTGTAGACCCTGACTCTGTCCTCACACATGAGTGTCTTCCGCGAGTATTTCTGGACGACTCTTGTTCTCTGTGACATGCACATGATGGCCTGGGAGGACAGCCCCTCACCCCATGGTTTACAGCTCCCGTGCCTGCCTTTCTCCAGAGGAAAAGGAGTGCTCCCCTCCCTCCACCTTTTCTCCTACCCCTGCTTCTTGTCTTCCTTGAATATCTCAATTCCTGCTCAGCAGGCCTTCGCAGGCTGACGTCACCAATGTTGTGTACACTGGAGGCTGCTGGCTGGCTGGCTGGCTTACGGACATATACAGATCGGACATGGGTTTCACTTCTCCACTTCTGCTGGTCGTTACACCCTTGCTGATATAGGTAGCTGTGGAAATTAGAGCCTGCAGTGGATGTCCCAGGCCCTGTGTTGACGTCCAGAATGATGTGTACTTTTTCTGCACCTAAATTTCTCTTTCTGTAATACTCACCCACAGATCTGCCTCCTAGCCATGGTGTGAGCGTCAGTAATGTAAGTCAGTACAGTGCCCGTGAGGATGTTTAGGACGAAGGTACGGTCAAAGTGAACAGAGCATCACGCACATCCTTCAAGTCTCGTCTCTCTTCAGCCCCTTCCTCTCTGTGTGACTCCTTCATCCTCCCCCCTTGGAGCATTCTCTCCTTGGTCGGCCGTGTGTGTTCTGCTCTGCCCATCCGTCCCCATTTTTTGCCATACCCCGTGGAACTTGCTCCATTTGGTTTGCATTCTGGGATTCTGTTCTCTATCATATGTCTTTACCTTGAGGGTTGTGTTTTATGTGACACAATGAAATGTCTGGGGCGAATTGGAAATTCACCTGAGGAAGTTAGCTTGTGCCATGGCTGTTTCTATTCCCCCCTTCCTTCTGCAAGATGAAGAGCAAGATGTGCATGGCTGCCGGCATTTGTCAGACATTTTCCATGCTGACTTTTCTGGTCTGTGCTGTTTTCACGTACAGTCGTGTGTTCAGAGGAGCTTGACCAGTGGGAACATGTTTTTGTCTCTGTCCACAGCCACCCCGGTGCTCAGCTGTGAAGCCGCGACTCAGACTGAAAGGAGACTGGATCTGGCTGCGGTGACTTTGAGGAGAGGCTTGAGATCGAGAGCTTCACGAGGCAGGCCACGGTCGCTAATAGATTACAAATCTTACATAGACACCAAGCTGCTAGTGGCGAGGTTCCTGGAGCAGTCTTCATGCAATATGACCCCAGACATCCATGAACTCGTAGAAAACATTAAATCTGTTTTGAAGTCTGATGAGGAGCACATGGAGGAAGCCATCACCAGCGCCAGTTTCCTGGAACAGGTAGTTTCATTATCAATATCAGATAAGAAACAAGTAACTCGTCCCCATAGCAGCTTAAGTGGCTTCTCTGATTTCCTGTCCAAGGCAGAGTAAGTTCATGGTCACAGTCTCAAGGGAAATGGGGTTAGGAGGTCAGGGGAGGGGGAGAGAGGAAGCAGAGAGCTTTCCTTTCAGGTGTGGAACTTTTCCACAGTGTTCTTGGCTCAGAGGAAGAGAGCCCATTTTTTCTGGGATGTGGAAGCACGCCTGGAAAAAAGAAAAGAGAGCAGCCAGGGAATGAAAGCAAAGGGTGCGGGCAGTGTGGAGCACATTCAACATTTGATTTTCTAAACTGAAGGTTTCCCATGATAGGGCATGTTTGCTCAGCCCTCTGAAATGATGACATAGGTGAGTTGTAATACTGACAAGATTCTGGGAGCTGCTCACATGCCCACAAAATGTTTGACAAGATAAATAAGCCAATAGGACTTAAAAGAAGAAATATCTTCTTTTTTTTCCATAGGTTAAAAGGTACAAGGCAATCCCCCATACTGAAGCCACCCAGAGAAGCTAAACTTGGTCATGAGCATAATCCAGTTGGGGCTCAGGTTTCTAGTCTTTAAGGTGCAGGGTTGGACTTGGAGGTGGAGAGTTGTCCCTTTATGTCTAATGAACGGAATTTCCTTCTGCTAGGAACCTTCTCTCCTCTCTTTTAAAAGCCATTACCTTTTAGGTGTTTACGTCTTTGCTGTGGGGCTGGATACTGTAGGCGTCACTGCACAGCAGCACACGGATGTCACGTGGCTCTGTGTCTTTGTGCATTTAGTGCCCAACAAATACTTCTTCAGTTGAATCGGGCTGATTCTCAGGGTAACGCCCAGCTCCAGGATCCTAGGTAAATTTTCAGGTCAGCTTGAAAAAATACCCTTCTCACTTTCCTTTCTGTTCCCCCTTTCCACGTGCTGGCCTCCTCGTACAGAAGCCAGAAGCCAGTCTCTCGGGGTTTCCAGGGAGAAGAGTGATCTGATTACTTGCACGAAAACGGGTTCATGAGCCAGAGACCCTCTTGTGATCTGCTCACTGAAAGAGTGGTCGGCCAGGGATTCTGGGTCAGGCTCCCGTTACTGGCCTGTGTAGGGGAAACATCCTGCACCCTGCTGTCCCTCACCAACTCATTCCCTGCCATCTTCTCTCTGTCCGGCCCCAGTGGCCCAATAAACAGGAGCCACTTCTCACAGGCTGCCGAGCTCTGATGAGGTAAGAGCTGGACCAACCTGGCAGTTGGTCTGGGCCTTCTGCGAAGCCATTATTCCTGGCAAATGGCTCTGGAGAAAAAGAACAAGTACTTACGGTTGAACACATGCTATCATTACTAGTGTTTGCTAGATCCTTGTACCCCAGACCGATGAAAAGTTCACATTCTTAGATTGTTGCAATAGATTGTGGGCCATCTCCAGGGGCCTTCCAGGACAGGCCCCAGAGGTGAGGTTTCATAATGCCACACCATTCCCTAGACAGAAGGAGGCAGGGACAACGGAAAGGTGACTCTACCTAGCTTTGCACAATGTTCGCTCTCTTTGGTATCACTAGAATGAATTTTTAGATCCATTTTCATTTTCGTCAATATCAAAACAACTCATCCTAACTTACCATGTAATGCAGTCAACATCTATGAATGTTGGAATTTTCTTCTTAGGAGACAAAGACAGGCCTTACAGACAAATATATTTAGTAGACTGTTAACGAAATTTAATATCCCATCTTTTAGGGGATAACCTTTTAATAACTTTAAAAGCTCAAAAGTCATCCAAATGATTGTTCTGTGACACTAGGTGGTAATAAAGCGCCTGAGTTTTTCCCGAGGTGCTAACAGTATCATGGGTCACATAGACACGGCTGTGCAGTCTTTAAAAATTGTATTAACTGGGCAGTTCTCTTCAATCCCAGGTAGATAAAAGATTTCCCATATTTTTGCTATTTTTACAGAATAAGTGGTATTATGTGTTTAAAGTTACATATGTAACACACTGCAAAATAGATCTAGCAATAGAATGATTCTTAAAGAGTTTTGGCAAATAAATTGGCCTAGTTATGTTGTTCATTGGAAGGTTATCAGATCCATGAGACACGTCATCGATTTTGGTTGACATTTTATAGACACATGACCTGGTAACAGTCCCAGACCAGTGGTTCTCAAATTTTCAAATGCACTGGGCTCACTTGGGTTTTTGTTAAAAACACAGATGCTCAAGCCCTTCTCCAGACTAACTGTCCCAACTGCTGTGCTGGCAGCTGGGAAGCCATGTTTCCGATAAGCCCCCGACCCCCACACAACCCCAGTAATGTTCAGATTCCAGTGAGAATCACAGCATAGACCTCAGGGAAATTGGAGGGAAGTGATGAAAAGAATGTTAAATACAAAGCAAGAAATTTCAGCCGACAAGTCACTTAAGTGTAGTCTACAGGTCTGCCATTGAAACGGTAGAACACAGAACTTTGGAAAAGAGGCAGTACGTTCTAAGCACCTTTGGAATGCCAAGCAGGTTTCACTTTGGGAAAATGCCCTTTTTACTTTTCCGAAGCAAATTCATAGGAAGACACGTGGACAGACGTAAGAGGCAGGTCAAATGGCCACATCTGGTGAAGCTGACTTAACTTCTCCCCACCCCCTTTATTCTCCCAAAGATCATGGCCCCGTTGCAGCCCAGCACCTCCAGGGCCCATGCGCTGTCGTCGCGGAGACAGCCCGGCCTGCTGCACCTGCGGAGCTGCGGCGACCTGAGCACCTTCACCCCGGCGGGGAGGCCGCAGGCCCAGAGGAGGCCCCGGCGAGCGGAGGCTGAGCGACCACACAGCCTCATCGGGGTCATCCGAGAGACTGTCCTGTGAAGCCTGGAAGGCGGACAGAAGGCCAAGGCCACTCCTGGGGGAGGATCCCCCTCCTCTCTGTGCTGTTTCCTGGCTGGGAGTTTGGGGCCTCCCTCTGGGAACTCCTCAGAAAGGGGGGCATTCTGGGGGACATTTGTTTCCATTCTTTGACTCCTCTTTCTGCTGACCAAGAGCATTCAAGGGCGAATGAACGCATAGGGTCTTCCAGGCCCATTGGGTTTTGATGCACCCAGTCTGAGGTTGTGCAGGCAGCGGCCGGGCCTTGCAGCGTTCCCGCCGGGCACTGCCCCGGTGTGGGCAGAAACTGGGCGAATGGTTCTTTGCCCACCTCACCCCTCGTCTCTCTTTGTTGCTAATTCTTTCCCTCTTGGAAGGACAGACTGCTGGGCTGCTATTCATAGCTGCCCACAGCCTTTCCCTGCTCAGCGAATTGGCAGGAAATGAGGTGATTAACCCCGAGGTGTCCACAGTCCTCAAGTGGACACATTTCAGATCACCCTCAAAGCATACTCTCTTTAGGAAAATCAGGAAATTTTTAAGTGACAAATTTTAATGAAAGACATTTAGGGAGGGAATTGTCGTTGATTCCAGTTATTCATGCTTGCAAAACTAGAAACGCCTAAGGCAGAACTGAGAATAAAAATGTTTACTTTGGACCTCTGCGCTCAGCGTGCAATATTTGTTTATGCTTAGGCGACCAGGCCTTACCGTGTGGAGCGTTGGGAACTTGGAGCCATGGTGGTCGGGTTTGCTGGGCACGCCACCAAACCAGGTTAATGTTCGGAGCCCCTGACCCCCATGGATAACAATGTGTCCTTCGTTCATTCAGGCAAGCGCTTGGCTGAATGGCTTCGGGGAGCTGCGTTCTAGTGGGGCCGTGAACAATAAATCAATCGAGTAATTCCAGATTGGGGATTATTACTGAGAGAAAACGGGGTGGTTGGGGGGGTTCTTTGAGGAAGTGACATTTGAGCTGGGATGTAACTTGTAGAGGCTTAAAGCACCAGAGGCCACTGTGACCACAACTCAGGGGAGAGGTGGGCAGGAGGCTGCATTTCATGCTAACGATGAGATACCACGGAGACATTCTCAACAGAAGAGTGACAGATTTAATTACATTTTCAAAACTCAGCACGCAGCATGGAGTTTAGGCCAGACATGAGCGGAAGTGGGGAGCTGAGTGAGGAGGCTGCACGCTAAGTGGAACGCTGGTTCTTGCTGGGCACGACCTGTGCACCTGCTGCCACGTGAAGATGTTGCTCACACCCTCATTCCGTGCTCACAGCAGCCTAGGAGGTGGGAGCTATTATTGCCCCCATTTTACAGATGTGAAAGATGAGGTTCAGTGCCTTGCCCAAGGTCTCTCAGAAGCTAAGGAGTAGAGCTGACATTCACATCCAAGCAGTCCAACTCCAGAAACCACTCCATCCCTCAACCTCCCAAATAGCAGCAGTCTGCCCTCGCATGTTGCCGTGAGAAAGTGGCTGTTAAGACTTCTAGCTTGGGTCCCCAGACTGCGGGGTCCCCTGGCTCCAAGTCAATGAGCCGTGCCAGAGTGGGGTCAGGGGACAGAGAAAAGAAGAGGGGAAAGATTTGTTTGGAGGCACTGGGCTGGGGTGGAAAGGGCTGGGGAAACATCTGGAAATGGGCAGAGATGGAGGGCTGTGAACGGGCGGAGTCTGGCCTTTTTAACTAGGGGGCACTGTGTTTGGGGAGACCTATAGGGCTTCAGAATGGCACTCTCTCTGTTCTCATAGACCTGTCCCCAGGCATGACACCACTGCCCCGGGGGGAATCTTCGAGTGCCTCACTGTAGCTCACTGAGCCTCTCTGGCCTAAGCATGCAGCCCAGCCTAGCTGCTTCCCTCCTTCACAGCTGCTTGTTTGCCCCCAACCTGTTTCTCCCTGTGCGGACCAGGAAGAGGAAGAGGAGGGGCTGACTACCTTACCTTGCTCCGGCCTGGCCGGGCCCCTCTTGCCTTTCTCAGCTTTTGTTTTTTCCCCACTCTGGGAGAACATCCCTTTCCACCTTCCCTTCTGAACCCTACTGCTCACCTTGAGCTGCCACCACAGGCCTCTCTGTGTACCTGGAAGGCTCAGGGCAGACAGGTGGGCACCGCAAGTGTGGACTGTGTCTGACTTCTATCCTTGGGAGAACAGGCACAGAGATGGCCTCGGCCATCCTGAGGACAGGGCAGTTGTCAACAACAACCAGAGGAGGAAAGGAGGCATAAAGCCTTAGATGGCTACCGGGAGGAAGAGGGACCTATCTCAGCTTCCCAGAATTGACTCTGCAACTCGGGGAATGTCTCATGTAATTCCTGGACCTGGAGTTCTTGGTGAAACCAGAGAACTGACTTCTGTCTTGCTTCCCTGACTTTAAGGACTATTAAAGCCAGTATATACTCAGAGGTCATGATTTATCTTTCTGCTAGTTTGGATGGTAGTATACTTTTAAGTATAATATACTAATAATATAGTATAATATACTTAAGCATTAGTAATGTGATATCCATGTTCATAGGTTAACTGAATATACATAGAAAGGGCAGCTATTTTGCTCTTGGAGTACGTAGGAATCTATGGTGCAGAAGTGATGAATAAGCATTTCACATGTGGTTATCAAAATTACACCAGAGGGTTGATTAATTAGCATGAGGGATGTTGGAAGAATCTGGTCCCCACTTCATGAGATTGTCATGGGAGGGACCCGGATCCGGCTGCAACTTCAGAATGTTGTCACCTCTGCCTTAACCTTCCAAGCCAGCTGTGTGTCCGAGAGTCTGAGGACAGAGAGGACTTTCCCAAGCTCACGAACTGTTTTGCGCAGCCCTGCCGATGAGTGTGTCTGGCTGGCAGAATTGCCCCACGCCTTGCTTTGATTGGAATGTCCTGATGGTGAGGTTTGGAGGAGGAGTCTATGGCCTATCATTGCCTCATATTTACCAAAAGCACTGGACAAATTGGCTAGGCCAGGTCACGATACCCCCTCAATTTACAGCTGAGGATGTTGGGCCCAGAGCTAAGGGCAGAGCAGAGGCGAGACCAGCACTTCTGGCTGGGGTGAACTCTTGGTGTTGTACATGCCGTGCATTTGGACAGTGTATGATGACATGTGTCCATCGTTGGAGTACTATACAGAGTAGAATCACCGTCCTACAAATCCTCTGTGCACAGCCTGCTCATCCCTCCCTCCCCGTTAACTCCTGGCAGCCAGTGATCCTTTTACTGTCTCCATAGTTGCCTTTTCCAGAGTGTCACACAATTGGAATCATATATTACACTAGGCAGCCTTTTCAGACTCACTTCTTTAACTTAATAATGTGCATTCAAGCTTCCTCCATGTCTTTTCATTGATAATTTATTCAAACCCCATTTTAGATTATTCGATTCGATAGTCATAGAAGTCCCATATTGAGTTAACCTCTCAACATGCTCACCCTCATTTTCTGAACTTGCTCTTGTCAGGGCCCAGGGTCTGTGGCCCACGCTGGATCAGTGCTGGCCTGGGTTCCCAGTCCAGACAGAGTTCCCCAATTGTGTGGAGCCCGTTCTGTGTGGTGGGCCCTGGGGACATCGATGAAGAGGACTGGGAGCGAGTGGGGGAGGGGCAGACAGCCTTCCCTCTGTGCCCCGTCTCGGCGTCCCAGGCCGCCTGTGAGCTGAGGCTCATCCTCAGAGAAACGCCCGGGACACGAAGGTGAGTCCGTCAGGATTGGGAAGAACTGGCAGAGGAAAGGAGGAGCTGCTGCCAGGCCTCTGGAAGCAGAACAAAGGAGCCCATCTCCACCTCCCCAGGCCACTGCGGGACGCAGAAGAGAACAAGGAGGCAGGAGGGAGAGGGCCGGACAAGGCCATCTTTGTTTCTGTGGTGTTCCTCCCTGAGGCTTCTGCAAGGGAAGCCAAGTCCGGGGCCAAAAGTCTCCACTTTTCTTCCATTTCTCTGCCCCTGCAGGAGGCTTCGTCCTCTCATTATTCAACAGGTGTTTGCTGAGCTGCAGAGTACCAGGCAGTGGGCCAGCTGCTTGGCTTGGCAAGAAGAGGGGACGCACACAACAATAAGAAGTACTAAGTGCAAAGTCACCTTCCTCTGGGCTGCTGCTGAACTGAGCCCAGGCCCCGACAGGGAGGAGGAGCCAAGAAAAGGTGACCTTGGAGACCATTCGGCCTAGGCCTCAGTTATTAGAAGCCTGGCATGAAAGGATCGCACATCCCTGATTACCAAACAGGTCCTGACTGTGGACACCCAAGGGTCAAGATCTGTAGACCTGGGCTCATGACAGCAAGTGGTCCACCATCTTGGGAATTCTTCAAGAAAAATGATGCATGACACTTGTTAAAGATGGTAAGGAAGACTTTATTCAAGAAGGGACTACCACAGTGGGTTGCTATAGGGGAGAGAGGGCAGACCCAACCCCGACTACAACAAGGACCAGTAGAGATTTATAGCCATGGAGCAGGGTTGGGGTCAGTGGGTAGGCAAGTACTAAGAGGAGATGTCAGGGCTAGGGTGGTTCTCGATAGACCAACTCAGTAGGATTCTTGCAGAAGGCAGGCCAGGGTGATAAGTATCAGGGTAGGGATTGAGGAATTTGATCAGATATCAAAGGTAGGAGACTTTTGCTAAACTGACTCAGCAGGATTCTTGCTAAAACTGGACTAAGCAGGCCAGGGCCAAAGCCCACAAGAGTCAGAGGAGCCTGACTCAAGTTTGGTCACGGGAGAGTCTTGGTCAGAATCTGAAGAGCACCCCCCTTTCTGAGCAGGAACCTCTTGCCACACTGTGTCCCTTGCCTCGGGCTGGTCACTGTCTTCAGAAAAATGCTCTTTTCATTCCAACAGCTGGCAGGATCTCTGGTGTTTTGCCCTAACAAAGGAGCTAGAGCCAAACTTCAGGATGGATTATCATTCCTTGCACGAAGTGGCTGTAGGTCCCAGGTGCACAGAGCATTCCCAGTATCTTTTAGATACTATACATGAATTCTCACCCAAAAGGAGCATTTCCTTGGCACGGATGCAGAGAAAAAGGAACACTTACACACTGTTGGCGGGACTGCACATTAGTACAACTCCTATGGAAAACAGTATGGAGATTCCTCAAAGAACTAAAAGTAGACTTACCATTCAACCCAGCAGTCCCACTACTGGGTATCTACCCAGAGGAAAAGAAGTCACTTTTTTCTTTTTTTCTTTTTTTTAGTGGAAAACTTTTATCTAAAAAGGAAATTCAGCCGGGCAGGGTGGCTCATGCCTGTAATCCTAGCCCTTCCGGAAGCTGAGGCAGGAGGATTGCTTGAGGTCAGGAGTTCTAGGTCAGCCTGAGCAAGAGTGAGACCCTATCTCTACTAAAAATAATCAGCCTGGCATCATGGCACAGCCTGCAGTCCCAGCTACTCAGGAAGCTGAGGCAGGAGGATCGCTTGAGCTCAGGAGTGTGAAGTTGCAGTGAGATATGGAGCTGTGGTGACACCACTGTGCTTCTAACCCAGGCAACAGAGCAAGACCCTAAGGAACGTGGGGGGTGGGGGGAGAGGAAAAGGAGGAGACGAGACCAGACCAGACGAGGAAGAGGAGATGAGACCAGACGAGGAAGAGGAGACGACACTGGATGAGGAGGAGCAGACCAGACCAGACCAGACTAGTCAAGGAAGAGGAGACCAAACCAGATGAGACCAGACCGGAAGAAGAGAAGAGACCGTACGAGGAAGAGGAGATGAGACCATATGAGGAAGAGGAGACAAGACTGGTCGAGCAAGAGGAAACCAGACCGGAAAGAGGAGATGAGACCAGACCAGACCAGATGAGGAAGAGGAGACCAGGTCAGGCCGTAGGAGACTGGAGGAGGAAGAGCAAGAAGTCATTTTATCAAAAAGACACCTGCACTCTAATGTTTATTGGAGCATAGTTCACAATTGCAAAGATCTGGAATCAGCCGAACCCTAAAGGCTCCCATGCCATGTAAACTTACATTAAATAAAGCCTGTATGCTTTGCTCTCATTAATCTGTCTTTTGTTATAAGGGCTTCCACCTTGAACCTCACAATGGGTGGAAAATTTTTTTTCTCTCTTACAATGTATTTTTAAACCCACCAAAGCAGTACTGGCTGTATAGAAAGACCCTTCAGAATTTATCCCTGCCGTGGGATTTGTGTCAAGCGGATTTTGCCTAGGCTGAGGCCATCCTCCAGAGTCTAAGCCACATCTTGTCCTGTGGTCTGTAGAGAAGCGGTCGCCCTCATTCACCACACATGCATGGCTTGCCTCCCTCAGCAAATATTCATCAAGTGGCAACTAGATGTTGGGCACAGCCCCAGGTACTGAGGATACAGCAGTGGACAAGGCACATGAAGTCCCTGCCCTCTTAGAGCTTACATTTGAGTGGGAGGAGCCAGACCATGAAGAGAAAGATAATTAACACATTAACTGCCATGTGAGTTGTATTTAACTCACGCTAGTTTTGAGCCCAGGGCCTCGTGAAGCATATGTAACTCACACATCTCTTCACCTTGGGAGCTGCATGACCTGTTTTTCAAGTTGCATATAATTCACACACAGAAAACAGTAAAAAGTAACAAATTTTTCATTAAATTAGAAAGGATTGTTTTGTTTTCAAAGTTTTTATTCTATTTTCATAATAAAACACTGTGGCTCCAAGGAAGAAATTGTTTTTCTAGTGTGGCAATCAATGTGTTAATAGCAATGGTAATGAGGGCTATGAAGAAAAACAAAGTCCCGGAAAGACCAGGAGGTGATGGGCGCTGCTGCTGTAGACGGAGTGACCAGGGTAGGCCCTGCTGCACGGTATTGGAGGAGGTGCGCAGAGAAATCTCCTCTGCTGATGTGACATTTTGGCAGAAATTTGCATGAAATAAGAGTAAGCCATGTAGATTCTGAGAGAGGTATGGCCATGTGCAGAGGCCCCCAGGCAGGGTATTCTCGTTGGGTGTTCAAGGAGTAGTGTGGTTGCACTGGAGACCAGAGAGGGAGCCAGGAGCCAGATCACATAGCAGCATTGTAAGGGCCTTGGATTTTAGTCTATGTGTGATGGGACTCCTTTGGGCAGAAAATGCAATCTGATTACATCATGTTCCTCGGTTCACTCTGACATGGGATGGAGGAGGAGAAGAAGAGAGGAAACAGGAGACCAGTGAGGAGGCTGCTGCAGTCATCCAGGTATAGATGGTGGTGGCTGTTCCTAAGGAGTACACAGTGGAGGTCATGAGACACGGTGCCTGCCACAATCACTCTGTCCAGGAGGTGGTGCTGCCGACTTAACACAAAGACATTTCTGCCATTTTTGTGCTTCTAGCTGTTATAATTGGTGGCCATTCTTTCAACAAACTCACATGTTATATATCATGTGCCAGGTGGTACGCTGGAGTACTGGGTAAAGAAGTGAGCCACACAGACATAGGCCCCACCCACATGGCACTCACAGAACAGCAGGGAAGGGAGGCAGAGAAGATGCATTATAGTCTGATGTACTAAATGCTGGAAAACGTACTAGAGGTATCGCACCGCAGCGAGCAACTCATTCTGGGAGCGGGCACAGAGATTGAATAGGATTTGCACAGGCATGAATGGGGTGGCAGGCAGTATGGACACAAGATAAAGCCGTGGAGATGGGAAAAGCTGTCTTTGGAGGACGGTCCATGTCCGGAAGCAGTGAGGAGCTGCAGAAGATGAGGCAGGACAAAAGTTAGAACCAGACTTGTAAAGTCCCTGGGATGCCATGCTAAAACCCTTGGACAGTATCCAAGGGGCACGCGAGGACACCCCGAGAGAGCCCAGTGGCAGCACAGGGCATGCGTTGGAGTGGAAAAAACTCAAAATATGAACCCTTTTTTTGATGTTAGTGCTAATATTGTTTGCAAAGATTTACGGTTTAAGAACAAAGATATCAATTGCAGCACAAGTTAACATAGCAAGAAAAAAATGGAAATAGGTCTAATATCCAGCAAGAGGAATAGTTAAATTATTTTGCACCAAAATTTAAAAAAAAAGTGTATATAACATCCAGCAATAGCATTATTAGGCATCTACCCAAAAGAACAGAAGACATTATGTTATAAAAACATCTGTACCTGAATGTTTATGGTAGCACAATTCGCTAAGGACAAGTATTAAGAAATTATTACTACAATACATTTTGGTTTTGACATTTGGTTTGTGCCATATGGATGGGTTATAAGAAAAATACTTCTGTAATAAAATAGTGTAGTTAGTATAACTAACTAAAAATGTTTGTTATACTTTTTCCAAAGGCAAAGCTCCTGAAATTACAGAGCTTGAGAATGCTGGATTCTGTGATGTTCAAAAATATAATTGTATGATGGTGAGAGTGTTTGGTAAAGGCTTCAAAGAATCACCTTCAATTAAATGTGAAGTTACTAAACTGGAGGTATGGTAATTATAGCATTGAGAAACAATAGAGTTTATGAGATATTCAGATTAATATTATTTTGGATTCATTTGTTCTATCAATTAGCAACATAATCCCAAAGGGTGTTATATTCACAGAGAGCTGAACAGGATAATGATTCAGTTTCACAACCTTAAAGCTTCTTTATCTGTTAACTTTGTTAAAGTATTTTGTATAATTTTTATTGAGGATTACTATTTTCAGCCATTAATAAAAAACTAAGAAAAAATATCAAGCTTGATATGTATAAGCTTTTGTATTTCTTGAGATATAAAAACTTGAACTTGGAACTTGAATACCGTGAAGACTCAGTATGTGCACATTTGTATGTGTGGGCAGCTGTTTGTGTCAGTTCTGCTCTTCTTTCTTTGTGGGCTTCGTTTTTCATTTCATTATATACAGTTGGCCCTTGAACAATAAAGGTTTTACCTGCATGAATCTGCTTATACGTGGATTTTTTCCCATTAATAAGTGGAAAATACAGTATTCAAGGGGTGAGAAACCACGTGGAGGGCTCCCTTTTTGTATACGTGGTTGACTGCAGGACTTGAGTAGGCACAGGTTTTGGTATAGACAGGGGTCCTGGAACCAATTTCCATGTAAACCGAGACAATTTTAATGACTTTCTTCAAGTGGTGAAAAAATGGCCATCAACAGCTCCATGTTTTGTGTCTTACAACTTGAGCCACTAGAAGCAGACTGGCCCCAAATACTCTTTGGTACAAAGATAAAATATATGAGTAATTGAAGCACTGGCCCAGCTTAGGTCTACTGCTAGACCAGTCAAGTATAGACAGGGAGGTTGGTCATATAAGAACATAAGAGGCCCTGAAGGAACCATGTAGATGAAGAGCAGAATGGATACTTTCAAGTAGATGTAGAAGGTGGGAGCTTTTGTAGGAGAAATGAGGGAGTTTCCTGGCAACAATCCACTGTCTGTCAAATATAATACATGGCCAAGTATATTTCCTTTTGCTACAAAGGTAATTACATAGTGATCCATTATATATGGCCAATATTGGTAATTTCTTTGATTTGAACCTCCAAGAAACGCATGATTCATTGGAAGAGGTTTATATCAAATTAAGATGTATACGTCTTTTATTATTCTGAATAAAACTCTCAATGTGGCTTTTGTTTTCTCATTATAGATTCCATTATAGTAGGTGTGTATTTTAAAATTTATATTTTGATTATATGCAATTCACTAGCAAAATATTTCCATAATTTAACAGAGGTTAATTGCTTTCTCATTACGCCTTCAGTATAATAGCAGTAAATGGGTGCTTGGAGAACCCCTCTACACACAGACTGTTTTTCAAAATAGCAGAACTGTTGATTGTCAGCTGCTCACTGATGTTCAGAAGTTTGATACTGTGGATCTCATGGGTGAGGAACCAATTGGGAAGTGGCAATTAAAGGTAAAGAACTAAAATGATATCTTCATATTTATATAAAAAAGTACATGCATATATATATCTAAGATTTCATAATGAATTTATGAGGCTACATTTAGAGCAAATTATCTTATATTAATAGAACTACATCTTACAATCTCTACAGGTATCTAATGATGGTTATAATTTCAGTAATCCAAAAATAATGAACATATATGATGGTGCTTGTCAAGTTTGTGGTCTCAATGAAAATGGCTCATGTACTATAAAGGTATGAATCTTTTCACTTATTGCCGTATTTACATCATAGTTATTTGCATTTTATTTGCTGTTGACATATTAATTATAGTTTTTTCACCTTCATATCAGAAAGACTAGCAGAGAAAGGCTTCCTCGAGTTTATTTAAGGTAATAGAAATTGTTACTCTGTCTATAACTCTTGTTGAAATGGTGAGGAAGAGGTTTCCACCTTCAACATTTCACAGTGGCAGATTGTTTATTTCTAAAATAGCAAAAGAAGGGGATCAGACTGAATTGTACACTCCTTCACATATTATTTTTTCAGTAGGAATCATGATTTTCCAGGAAGATATCTCTTTGTGGTTAGTTAGTCCTTTCTGTGGCAAATGACATGCATTTGGGTAGAATTTATAAAATGTGTAAGGCTAGCACTTTTACAGGGAGTTTTTTTCTGGCAACTAAATTCACTGGACCATGCAATTACCTGCCACTTGGCTTATAGAACAACAGCACAGCCGGACTTGAGTCCTCAGAGCCACACCCTCTTCTTAATCTATGTCCAGTCTACTTATTTTGTCCAGTCTGTTTATTGACCGGGCTTTCTCAAGTGTGAATTGCAAATTTAACAGACACCGTGGATCTAATATCACTTGACTTTTCAAAACTGAAGAGCATACAAATTATATATGAAAATTGAAGTATTTATTTTTTCTAAATTTGAAGTTTTTTTCTTGAGATTATTCATAAAATCATGTTAATAAGTTTTTGAAGGGGGTAGGGAAAAATAGGTTTTTATTTTTGAGAAGTTGTTTGATTTTTATTTTTCCCCAAATACTTTATTTCCATGTATCCATATGTACTTTTAAAATGTGGCTTTCAAGATTGTTTTACCCTTTGAGGGCTATTTTGTTCTACTTTTTGTGCAATGTTCTAAATGTTATCAAAGGAGATTTTTGTAAAATGAGCAAAGTTTATATATCCTGAATAAATTTTGGACTTCTTCCCTAGTTAAGAATGATAGCTAAACTTTATGTTCTTTCTGTGAGTTTCAGCATCTCTTTAAATTCTTTTGTGTAACGATAAACATTATCAAGTGTGGATAATATGCCATGGTTCTGGTCTAGTTTTCCTGTGTACACAGGACATAGTGGACTGCTAGGAAAAGGAAAGATAAGTATAAACTAATATTATTTTATAAGATGTACAAGAAAAAAGTCAATTTTATTTCTTTATAAAGTACTGCCAACATGAGTTCAACAGTGAGAAAGTACAAAAGAAATGTTTTCTTCCATGTATTTATAAGCTATAAAATATAATTTTGTGCAGAGATACAACTTATATAGATTTACCTAGTCCTTCCAAATTTATCAGTTCCATAAGTATTTACACATACAGGTAGCAGTTTGTTTTCTAATAGGCATTTATGATTATGAGGTATAAAATATTTCTTAATCAAAATAGATTTCTAATATGGTTTCATTGGCATCATCAATACATATGCTGCTATCCTTCTGTGTACAATTTGTTTTTTCTGTACACTAACTATAGCTGTATCTTTCTTGATATTTTCATTTTTAAAAAACTTCTATTAGGAGGATGTTTGCATTATCGATGGACTCTGCTACAGTGAAGGGGACAAAAATTCAACCAGACCTTGTTTGATTTGTAGACCCAAAATTTCAAAATTTACTTGGTCATTTTTAGAAAGTAAGTTATTCTTTATTAATCAAAATATTTCCTATATGAGATATTTTTAAAGTGGTTTTAAGCCACAAATTACATAAACATGTTTAAGAAGAATGAACTCTGTGTTTAATTTAGCATCTCTTCTAACTGTGTAATTCACTTTGCCAGAAGGAAATATAAGATAGAAAGATTTTATATATACATATATATAATTTCTGTGATTATACTGCAATAGGGTGTGGGATATTTATTTCAGTATTTGATAAGAAAATGTGAATTATCAGTAGAAGAAATGGGAACTGTGAATTCAGTCACAAATAGTTTCCTGTTTTTAGCCTTACCTCTGTTCAGTTTTCCAACAAGGCATTTAACCATCTAAGCTCCAAAGGCCATGAGTTCATTACCTGTTAAATAAGGTATGTGGACTTGATAATCTATGAAGTGCCTTCCAGCACTACCATTCTGTGATGTGATGAGTATAATATTGGGTACAGATAACTTGGGATAGTTTGTGCCACCAAAAATATCCCAAATTATAGTCACGTACCATATAACTTCTTCACTTTCCTAAACACATCTATATATGATTCCTTATGGGTGTCTAAGTTCTCTTTCCTCAGGAAGAGATCAGGCATTATTAGACACAATAGGGCACAATTATTCCCTGACCTTATGTAATTTTATCTAAGGGAGTCATAAAACTTTGTATTTGTTCAGTGCTTTGGAATATCATTATACATGTTATTGGAAGTGCACATTTCATTACTGTGTTAGACCATTTGCTAGATGATTCATTGCTTTGGTATAAGACTCATGGATATTGTGTGAAGACAATGGAAATTTGAGGAAAAATTTAGTGCAAGAGATAGGGCAAACAAATAAAACTTCTGAATTGGTGCCTGTTTTTTTTTGCTGTTGTAACGACTGATTCGTTATACATTTATAGTGTTTAAAGACATAAGTGGTCTTAAAACTATCATCTGTTTCAAATCCCTTGTAGGAGGATGAGGCAATTAAGATTAATAAATTAGGCTGTTTGTGTAAGGATATGCATGGGCGGAACGGAAGCCAGAACTACAGTCTCTCGGCATCAGTCAATTTTCCATTTTGTCAATGCAAGAGAGTTTGTGCCCAGTACAGTGTAATGAGCCTACTCATTCCCTCTGTTAAGCCAGTAGGCTAGGACGGTGGACATTTTAAAATATAAGACAAGATAAAAAAAAAGTCTTAAATTGTTTCATTGACATAAAGAGAATTCTACCTGTCTTCTGAAATAGCCACTTTTCTAGTGTGTCAGCTCGGCCACTAGAAGGACCCTCTGAGGAGTAGAAGATGGGGATGATTAGTGGCTCCCACTTATTACAACTGGGTAGGCAAGTACAGCGAGGAACGTTCAGAGCAGCCCATGCAGTAATGGGTAGTAAGGGAGCAATAGAAAAACGGAGGTTCAGAGGGAGAGAGTGAAGCTGAAAGGGATGAGGGTAAGAGAGAGCAAGCAGTGAGGTGGTCGGTAGCAAGAAGTAACCTGAGATGGGAGGAGCTGTATCCAGTCTGGGAGTGCCCATGTATTTGTAGATTCTATGCTGTATTCAAAGTGCTTTCACGGTCTCAGAGCAAAGCCTGAGGTCTCACACCTATCAGATCCTTTTACATTTTCTAAGAATGGAATTGAATTTATTCGGAATGTTAGAAGAAAAAAAAAAAGGAAAGCAGCTAATAGAACTTTTAGCAGAGCTCAGTCTTTATCAAAATGCCTGTCTCTATGGGAGCTCTTAGAATCATACTTCTTTCCTTTTCTGAACAGGTACAAAGTTAAGTGTTTTCTCTGTTACAGACAACCAACCCCCAGTGATTCAAACATCGCAAGACAAATTACAGACATTTTATGGGGAAAATTTTGAATACCAGTTCATGGCCTTTGATCCAGAAGGTTCTGACATCCGTTTTATGTTGGACTCTGGTCCTGAAGGAGCAATTGTTTCCTCTGCAGGGCTTTTTACGTGGAAACCAGAGTCAGAAACTCCCGAGCAATTCACTCTACACCTTAATGATGATTGCGGCGCTGAAACCAGAGTCACGATTGAGGTAATGTTGGAGAACGTGTTACTCAATTCTTCAGCAATTTTCAAAACTTTATTTTAATTTTAAAATAAAAGCCCTATTCTTAATTGTTAAGAGCAATGATGTTATTAGACATTGCATGGAAAATTAAATTGCCAAAACTTTGACTATTCTTTGTGAGAATTTAAAACCTCAGAGAGAGTCTCAAGCCCCGAAGCATGAATCTAAATTAATAATTGCTACACTGTTTTATTCTGCACTTAACTATGACAAGGACGAGGAACTCATTTCATTCCGCCTCCATGAAAGATCTGTGATTAAGCTAAGCTTGATAATTTTACCCTTTTCCTTCAGGTGAAAGAATCTCAGATGTTGAATTAAAAATGAAGATTATAAATATGACTTGAAATAACTAATTGGCCACTGTAATTCTTTTTTTTACTGACTTTTCTTTTGGTTATGTCAGTCATGAGCATTTAATACTTTATAAGCTGTTTTTGTGACCCTTACTCACTTGAAACTTGGGACACACTTCCACCCAGAAGCAATATTATGAAGAGCAACTGTATTCTATGCCATTTTAACACAGTAATTCAAGTGATTATATGCTCTCTAAATTTGGAGATAACCCGGGTGACTAACTGCTTTCCAATTTAATGATTTTTCTCAGATATTCTGCTTGCATTGTAGAAATTGATCATCTTGTAATATCTTTAAAAATGTTATTCCTAGCATTTATATTTTGGCTATGCTGTTGATAGTGGACATACTGTCTTATTAAACTACTTTTTGTATGTCATTCTATATTAAATATAGAGAGAGTAGATATATGTGATTTGGTTATACTTATAAGTAAACATACATGCCTGGCATGATTTGGGGGGCATACACTGAAGATGACTTTATTGAAAAATAAAGCATTTACTTTTTTTTTTTTTGTTTCTTTTGGTAGGTGACTGTGAAGTCTTGTGATTGCTTGAATGGTGGATCATGTGTGTCAGATATGAAATTTCCTCCAGGGAGTGGCATGTACCTGTGTCTCTGCTTGCCTGGCTTCCAAGGCAGTCTTTGCGAAGTGGATGCCAGTGGGTGCCAGTCAAACCCCTGTGGCCTTGGCAAATGTATTAGTGATTTTCACAGTTATTCTTGTGCTTGTCCACCTGAGCTCAAAGGTAAGTTTTCATTCATAACGAACAAAATTAGAACATCAACAAATTAGAAAGGAAAGCTCCTTTAAACACTCATCTTCAGATTACTCAAGCAAATGTGTGGTCCTAAAGATTTGAATACACATTTAAAAAATTATAGTAAAAGTTATCACAAATATATCCTAAAATGTCTGATTACAGAAACAAGTATGACTAACAATGTTTAATTTCCTAAGGCTTTTTAAAAAACTGATACCAATATTTTTAAAGTTAAATAGATATAAATATTAAGTAAATATGCAGTTATTGAGATATTTTCTTGAAGATGCCTATTTAATATTAGAGAATTAAGAAAATATTTATGTGTTTTCTAACTTTCTGCACTATTTAAAAAAAATTATCATTTGTAACTGTGAATATAGATATCTCTTCTCTACTGTACTATAGACTATATTTGAAAAATTCAAATGTTGATTGCTTCATGAATTTTAGTATAATAGGGGCTATCATCTGTATATGACTGTGAATTTACTCATTTAAATAAGTTGTTAAGCATTTCAAAGGACACCAATTTATCTCAAAAAATTTTGAGGAAAGACTGACTTTCCTAACACATTATAAACTTTTCTTGAATTTTCAGAGCCAATGCAATAACTGGACTAAACAATTTGTCTTGAATCTAAGCAGGAAACCATCCTAAATAATTTTTTAAAAATCATTGAGCTTTTAAACAAAGTACAAATTACTGCTATAATACGATAACTTTTTGCCTTAGATATTAATAGAATTCTTAAGTTATCTTATCTATAAGAAAATTCTTATATACTTGAAGGGTCTGGTTTAATAGTAAATGAAGTCTGATTAATGACTTTCTATTTGATTATACAGTAAATTTTAAAAGCAACACACTTCTTTCCTCATAATGCATAACAACTCTTTTGTGGTAAGGAGGATATACATAAAGAGTATATGTCACATAATGAGAAATCAAATAATGTTTTTCAAATTAAATAATTTGAACTTGATCTATATTTTGTGTAGGCAAAAACTGCCAGGAAGATGTTGATGAGTGTGATTCCAAGCCTTGCTTTGCAGGAGTAGAGTGCCTGAATACCTTTGGCTCCTATCATTGTGGTTCATGTCCAACAGGATTTTATGGTGATGGAAAAATATGTCATGGTAAAAGTCCCTACTTTCTGCTATGAGATTTTTTTTTTTTGCTGTATTTAATTAATTTAAATCACACAGTTCCATTCTGTCTCTTACTCATGCATTTATTCATTATATGTATATTAAGGGTCATGCACTGAACTAGGTGCAGAGGATGCAAAAATATATAAGGCATGTCGTCTGACTTAATAAGTTATTTAGAGTATAATAGAGGGAATATGACTAATAATTGCATAGTAAAATAAGGTGTTCTCTGTCTTTTGTTAGAAGTTCCTAGAGGGTCCAGTAGGAATACTACATAGGGAATCATGTCTACCTGGAGGAATAATAAAAAAAGTATAAATAATAAAAAGTATAAATAATAAAAAATTTAAAAGGGAAGTATCTAGACTGTACTAGATACATGAGAAGAGAGAGAAAGGCATTCCAGGCAGAAGGAACAGCATGAGCAAAGGTACAGAGGCAAGTCACGTCACAGTACTCCTTGGGCACTATGAAGAGTTCAGTGTGCCTGTAGTGGGAGTCAGGGGAGCTGTTACAAGAGTTGAAGCTAGAGAGGTAGCCAGCAGTTAGGTCCCTAGGACTTTAATGTGTGAATTTGGGCAGGGGCAAAACTCAGTCCATACCAGAAAGGTTTGCTGAAGAGATAACATTAAAGCTAGTTCTTTAATTTACAGAGTCCAATCCAAGTGGCATTTGTATCATATGTTCTTATTCACAATGCTTTGGTTTTTATAATAGTTTGATCTGTTTTTCATGTATTTATTTATAGTGGAAACAGAAGTTTTAAATGAATTTACTACACAAGCAGTGGTTCTTATAAGATCTTACAAGGAGGAGGATGATAAAAATGCCAAACACAGAGAGAGGCATGTTAAGCCAACAAACAGAAACGCCTTTAGTGAGTAATAATCATAGTTAAAATCTAGTGACAAGTAATACCTTCCATTCGTTTTCCAGGAGATCAACGTATTTATTGCTCAGGTATTGTTTTAGAAAGATCACCTGAAGATCACATATAATTTAAATTTGTTCTTTTTCTTGCTAATTTATTGAATCCTCTGGCTTATAATCTAGAAAAATGTGTTCATGTTATATAATGAACAAAGCATCATTTGAGTTCAAAAAAACTTATGCTTGGAGGTGACCATTTCAAACTTATATTCTATAAATCCCTGAAAACTGGTCATCCAGTATCTGTTCAAGTCCTAAAATGATAAGAAATTCATTATGTAACAAGCCCTTTCCGTTTTCATAGTGCTTTCTTGATAGCACTCATTGTATTCAATAACATTCAATGATTGCCTTCATAAAGTTCTTGCACATTTTACATTAGCTTGCTTTATGCCTTTTTATTGTGTAATATCAGCTGTTATTGTGAATGGGTTATCTTCCAGGATATCAGTATTGATTCCCAGAATGGAGGAAAGCTGTCTTGGTTTTAATATTGTTCATGTCACCTTACTGAATACTCTGATTTACACTATTTTTTGTAGTGGATTCTCTTTCTTGATTTTATCAGCAGACAATGATATTTTTTGCAAATAGTGAGTTTTACCTCCTATTCTTATTTACTTCATTATCTTAATATTAAGTGAGATTTAGTCTATACTTATAATGTGCCAGCACGAGGCAAACATTTTTTTTGTATATCATCTCATTTAATCCTCATAATAGCTATTTACAGTGACTGTTATTATTTCCATTTTGCAGGTGTTTAAACAGAAGCATAGATGAGTTAGGTAATCTGTTCAATTTACAAAGTTTTAAATTACATAAGAGAGATTTGAGCCTGAGCGATCTAACCACAGAGCCCAGTCTCTCAAATTTATCCTTTCACTGTAATGGTTTGGACCTCCAGTACAAAGTCCATAGTGATAGGAGAGCTTTTTATCTTAATGGGTTTAAAGGAAATTCTTCTCATGTTTCACCATTGACTACGACATCATTGTAGTTTCTGCTAGATACTCTTCATCCAGTTAAGGGAGTTTCCTTTTATTTGCTGCTTTTTCAGTATTCTCTTTAGTTTTAAATCAGCAGTAGGTTTTAAATAATATAATTATTTGTAATGTAATAATAAAATGATTTTTTAGTATTATTTATTACTTACCATAATTTCAGTTAACAAAATTTCCTTAGACTAAATTTTTCAGAATATTTTTAATCAAGAATTGATGCATCAAATTATATTTTGGAATTATTTTATATTATTTTCTTCATTAATATCTCTATGTTTAATAATTATGTCATGCAGTTATGTTAATAGAGATACAAGTCTAATCCTCATGTATTATTCCATAATTACAATGCTGCATTTAGTTTGCTAGTGTTTCATTTAAATTTTTTATATATCTTTATAAATAATATTGACTCTAGGATTTTGCCACTCTGATCAAATGTTTGTAAAACTTTTCATCTCTTTTTGTGCATTGCAGCAGTTTTTAAAATACTTTTCCCTTAATTATTTAGTAAAAGTTTTCTATGAAATCATCTGTCCTAGCGTCATTTTGGGGAGTAATTTTAGATTGTTTTTCTATTTCAGCAGACTTTTCTACCTCTTCCTGAGTCAATTTAATTATTTATACAGAAGTATTAAAATTTTATGTATCAAATAAATATATCTTAAATCTTTACAGCTTCTGCTTATAAAGATCTTTCAACTTCTAAGTTATGCATATGAACTCTTAAATTATCTTTCAGAATATTTATTTTATTTCTTACATTTAGATTTTAATCCATCTGAAATTTGTTACTTTATGATGTGAGGCAGATACCCAACACATTTTTTCTTCCGGATAAATAGCAGTTATGTTGTATCATTTATAAAATAAATCACATTGAATTTAAATATCATGTTTTATTTATTAAATTCCTATATATAGTGAGAGGTATTTCTGAGCTTTCTGTTATATTTTTATTATCTAAAGTCTTTTTCTATGCAAATAATACATTTTTGTTTTGATTAGCAAGGCTTTATAGTACATTTTAATATCTGTAAGTCAAATGCCCCTTCATGATTCTATTTTTTAATTTTTTAGATATCTCTTATATTAATAGCTCCTGTCTTCTCCTTTCCAGGCAAAATTACTTACTCACTCTTCTATGTTCCTGTAGACTTCATTTCATAGTTGTCATAGTTGTCACTTCATAGTGTCAGAGATAGTCATAATGAGTTGATCACATGTCTGTATCCTTGACAACACTCTTGAGTTGCTCAAGGACAGGGGCTGTGCTTTCCTTTGCTTTTAGGCCAATGTGTATTAAGTGATTAAAAAATGTTTGTTGGCTATTTCTAAATCTTAATAAAATTATTAATTATTGTTCCTTAACATTAATGCTATTTAACGTTATCTGTTAACTTGTGTATCCAAATAGATTGAAAGTATGGCAGAGTCGTGACTTCTTATTACTGCATGGCTCCTGGTATAGTGTTAGACATACTGCAGACACTAAGTGAAGGCATAAATTACTTAATGCCAAATATTGTGTGTAAAACAGAATATTAATAAATGTTATTGACTAACATTTCTATTTCCTTTTTGGTTGTTTAGATATAAATCTCCAGCCACCATCAACACAGCATTCACTAATCGGTACAAGATTTACCCACAGTCCTGCTGCTACTATGAAACAGTTCTTGAACACAACCAACATCTCCAGCTTGCCACTGAAATCAGTTATAACTCAAATGGATAATTCAAAGAAGGGTATTTCCCATCAGATACCAGGTTTTGAACATGTGGATCATACTCTCAGTACAAATCTCAGTCTGGATGAGATGGAATTTCCTATGAGGAACAGTAGTTCTTTAAGCACTAATCCAAATAGCTCCCTTGGTAAAGTGAAGGATGTTGTCCAGAGCACCATCCAAACAGATACAGGAAAATATACTTACCAAAATGACAGGTCTTTCCAAGGTTACATACAGTATAAAGATGAGTTTGCACCCTTAGTTACTAACGCAGTCACTATTTTGCCAGAAAAGTTTGCATCAACCAAAATATCACCTTGTACTGAATCATCTTGTTTTTTTGGTGTTGCCTGCATGCCAACCTCAGATGGTCACTTCAAATGTGGACGCTGCCCCTTTGGGTATTATGGAGATGGTGTCAATTGCAGAGGTAGTACGACACTCTTAAGAAGATACACACAAAACTATCTAGTTTAAGTTTAAGAATTTCAAAGATATGTTTTTCTATTTACTAATTTCTATGTATCTCACTTAGTTCACTCATTTCCATTTATTTAATTTATTATTTGTGTATACTGTAGTCTCATCTGATTTTGAAAAAACAAAAGTGGGTTTTCTAAGTTATTTATTAAAATAATGTAATATTATATAGTATTATAATACTATGAAATATATATTATAAGTACATCCCAGTACCTATGTTGCTCCAGGGTCTGTAGAAACATTTTATATCAATGATGTCATATAATCCACATGAACTCCACATATTGGGTTTTATTTTTCCTACTTTACAGATAAAAAAGTAGAGCTTTGGTGGGCTAACAGACATTCCTGGCATTAAGCAGCTAAGGAGATAAAACAAAGATGTGACTATAAATCTGATTACCACTGTTGTCTGGGTTCTTTTCAGCTCACAGTGGGCACTTAGCAATTCAAATTACTAATTCTGAAATATACACTTACTTGCATAAACTTGGTTCTCTGTAGTTCCTCCAGCTCTTTTGAGATTAAAGCAGGTTGTATATTACTTTAAGTTTTAAAAGTATTATTTCTATCTTTTCACAATTATTAGCATTGTTTTCTCTGATGCAAATCCTATTTTTGGCTATGACAACATAGCAGTTGTTTTTGTATTATTGTTTTGTTATTGTTGTTTTGTTTGTTTTGGTTTATTTGAGACCAAACCTAAGCAAGAGCGCTATGGGTAAATTCCCGTATTCTCAGTATAACCTAGACGAAAAAAGAAAAAAATTTCTTTTTTTTTGTAGAAGTAATAATAATAACCCTCAACACCTACATGTTTATATTATAAAACTCATTATTAGCAAGTAAAACAAAACAACTCCATGCATTTCCATTACCTCAAGAACTGTGCCAAATACAATATATCAGGTAGTTAGAGAAGCTTAAAGAAAACAAACTTCTTAGCTGGTGATACATTCTTAGCATCTTGCTCTTTGAAATTCTGATTATCCCTGTCATTCATCAACATTTATCTGATTGATATCTAAAATTTCATTGCCCTCTGAAAAAAGACTATAATCCCATGTACAGGTAGCAGCTATCTCCAACATCAGGTTCTGCTGTGGAATTAATTATCACATATGTACTTCTTTCTTACTCTGTTAATCATTTTCTTCAGTCATTCTAGCAATAAAACAAATGCAAAGGAAAACAACATAATTTTATGGGTACATACAGTGGTGGTTGTCTAATAGCAGTATCAAAATGTTCACATTTCAGAGAATTTTCCTTTTATTATAAGTCTATGGGCAACATGTATATACTGTATCAACAATTCAGACCCTTTTCCTTGATTTTTGCAGCCATTTGTAGACAGCCATGTGGAAAAACTGGGGAGTGTGTTGCCCCAAACATATGCAAATGTAAACCTGGTTACATTGGTTCTAACTGCCAAACTGGTAGGTACATCAATCATTAGTTTACATAATGAATTTTATTTGGTAATTGATATTTCTAAAACCTGGGCTTTATTTTATACAGCTGTATGTCACCCTGATTGCAAAAACCATGGAAGATGTATTAAGCCTAACATTTGTGAATGTCCTCCAGGTCATGGTGGAGCAACCTGTGATGAAGGTGATAATGCAAATTAAAAATCAACTGCCAGGGCTAAAATATGACATCATTTTCTTTAAAATTATTTTACAGTATAATTCAGTTTTGCTCTGTATATACTAATATATATTTATTAATGCTGATGCAGGAGTCTGTTTTTAATGTTTATTATTAATAAAAATAATTTGAGGATTTAAAAAACTTAAATTTCTGAAATCAGAGATCTGAGGAGCAATAGCTTATTTGTTGTTAGTAAAATTATCTTCCAAAATCATTTTTTTGAGATTTAGTTACAAGGTACCATATCTGTATAAATATTCAAGCAAAAGACATTTAATTATTTAATGACTTATCAAACATGGTTCCAAGGAAGTATTAAATGCCAAATAATTAGAAGATACAAGGTAGTAAGAAGAAACCTAAAAAGTGATTTTTAAAAATACATCAATAGCCATATAATTACATTGCTTTTGTTGAAATTCTTTTTAAGTGGTGAATTTATGAAATTGCATTTCCTAAAGTGGGTGATATTTTAAAGAAATAAATTTGTTATTTATTTTTAAAATAGTATTTTAAAAGAATATATTTTAATATATTATTAAATATAAATATATTATTAAATATATATATTTAATATATTAATATAATTACAAATAACCTGAGATGCCATTAAATGCTTTCATGACTAAGCAAGCTACAATTAACACATTAAATTTATGTTGAACTAACAGAAGTATACAGTATCAATTGCATATGAAAATAACTATGCAAATACAGAAATATTCTATTTGTATGGCAGGGATATATATGTTCAAGTCTCACTGAAAATGAGAAGCCTAAAGTCACATATTTTGTTCCAGTTAACCAAAGGTTTTATAAACCAAAGCAGGCTGATGATTTGTGAGTGTTTTCAGAATGTGAATTCATATAATCTATACCACAGAACTAAATTTCACCATAAGAGAGTTGAGTTCATTACAAATTTCTCTTAGAACAAAGTTTTGTTGTGTCTGTGCTTCATAAATATAAACTGACATTTTTTAAATTAAGAGCTGATTTAATAACACAATCTGTGTCTGCAGAACATTGTAACCCACCTTGTCAACATGGTGGCACGTGCTTGGCCGGCAATCTCTGCACTTGTCCTTACGGTTTTGTAGGACCAAGGTGTGAAACAAGTAAGCAAAGCTCTCCTGAAGTCTGACATAATGAAATTGCTCCCTTGAATAGTCAATGGCTTTGATGCTATATGCAAAGAACCCAAACCCTAAGTAAAGAACACACATTCATGATTTATGATAATGGTACCATCTTGCATAGCACTGGGAGCAGCCACAGTAGCCAGTACTAACATAAAGAAGTTTGTTCTCTGAAGTAACTATTCCCTTGACACTATCCATGTACTTTCTTTGAGATAATAGGAATTCAGATTTGTTAAATTGCATATAAATTGCTCATTTATGTCTATGATTGCTTTTATCAGTAACTAATAATTTTCCCAAACAGACAAATCTTGTTTACCATTCAGCTCAATGGTTTTCTGTTTTCCCCATTTCTATTAGCCAAAAAATAATTGAATGTGATCAAGGAGCATTTAAAGCCAAAGTATAAATTATGTTTTATCTTTATTTCTGAACTTAATCATTAGCAGATGTGATTGGCAGTTATGAGCTAGCTAAGTAATAGCGAACAATATGACCATTCCAGCCTAATTGACTTTTCTTTTATGTTTATCCGATAGTGGTTTGTAACAGGCACTGTGAAAATGGAGGTGCATGTCTTACACCTGATGTTTGCCAGTGCAAGCCTGGCTGGTATGGACCCACCTGTGGTACAGGTAAAATCAGAAATATTTTCAATGAACATGCCAATTAAAGGAAATTTAAAATGTGCCACTGTCCTGAACACTTGCACTTAAGAGACATAAAACTAATGAAACAAGACAAGTAAGAAGTTGTTATTTCAACAGACTTAAAACTCATCTTCATTCTTTTTCTTTTTATATTGGGCCATACAGTATCTTAGAGCTTTACTGTTATCCTATCTGATACTTTTTTTGTGTGCCTTTATGTTTTCCTCATCCACCTAGCTTATGAGAGAAAAATATCTGTGTTTTATCTTTTGGGTTTAGTTTTAAATTTTTGGTCACAACACAGACATTCTATTTGTTAAACATCTAAGCAATTCTGAGACAAGTGGACACCCATGATAGTACTCCAGTAATTTATCACAGTATCGGGCTTGCTTCTTTGGCAGCAATGTTTGCAATTATCTACGTTTAATCTAATCCATTATGACATAATGACTTTTCTCAATGAAAATTTAATTCAGCATTTATAGCTTGTTAACTGTGTATGGAGCATGATGCAAAGGAAAACAAAGATCAATTTGATTTTTGCCCTGATTTTAAATAGCATATTGTTAGTGATGAGGACATGGGATATAATTATTTTTAAAAAGATGATGATACGAATTGGGCTATGATAAGTACTGTCACTGAAGCACAGTTTCTCAGAAGCAGAGAAGATTGAAATTAATTCTGGCAAGTGGAGTTGGGAAGAACACAGGATTGGTGATAGACATGAGTGAATGGGTAAAATCTAAGGTAAAAAATGGAATCGGGGGTAGCTTTCAAAGCAAAACAAAGGTAAAGGAACAAAAACAAAGAACGTTTTTGAGTGTGCTAGGACTTGAGGGCACTGTTCCCATTTTAATTGAGAAGGAGATAAAGAGGTGTGCATGAGCGCATGTAGTCGAGCAGATTACAGACCATCCTGTTAGCACTGTTGAATTGTCTTCTCTTAACTTGTAATCATTTCTTTCAGCTTACTGAAGGCATCCTGAATTCTAATCATAGCCTCCACACTCTCAGCTTAGTGTTATTTGTAAACTTAATGAACACACTTTCAAAGCAATTATCCAGTTATTTCATTCCTCTTATGTTTGGCAAAGCCTAATTAATTATACGTTATGGGTTTTACTGACAGTAAAAATAAAATATTTCATTATGTGCCATTTTGTATGTCTATGCAGCTTTCATTTTTTAAATAATAAAACTTTTATGGTCTCTTTCCCTCCTGCTGTTCATTAGCTTTGTGTGACCCCGTTTGCCTCAATGGTGGTTCCTGTAATAAGCCGAACATTTGCCTCTGTCCAAATGGATTCTTTGGTGCACAGTGTCAGAATGGTAATTATTCTTTCTTTGTGAGTAAAAAGGGCAAATGCAAAGTTAAACATCGACTGAGCTCTGAGTAAACATGAGACAAGTTTCAAAGGGGAAGATGCTATTTATTTTTTCCTCAATTCCTATGATGTGGCATATATGCCCATCAAATGACCAGTTCATAAAAATATATCAAAGTTGTTATGGAAAATGGTTATATTTATTCAGTATACATTAGGCTTGCAACCTCGGTTCTTATCTGTGCTGTTTTGTAGGATTAAGGTATGAAACAAAATTCTCTTGCAGTCTATTGTAATGAAATGGTATCATTTTTTTTTTTTGCTTCTTAGTAAAAATGTTACATTTACAGTGAATCTACTGTCCACTACTATACCATGATCTCTTTTCACTTTAGTTTCATTTAATATTTATGAAAAGTCACCTATGCACGGCACTGTGAGAGATGATATGGGGACATAAAGATACATCATTTTCCCCCTTCATGGCCCATTATGTTAACACCTTCCTTCATATAGTTAATGTTGCAGGTCTTTTTCAGAATAATGCGAATGTCTTGAGGGTGGAATGTAGGTATAAATTAATGCCAATAAATAAAATTCAAAGTGCATTTTCTGTATCTTCATTTTTTTTTAGTTTATACAAAATGTAGGGTAGATTTTTAGTATAGAACATGTCAGAATATCTCCATAATTTAATTCCTAAAATTCATATTTTCCTTGGCATGAGAAACTGATTTGCAATTCTATTTCTTTTATTTGGATGTTGGCTAGGATTCTTAGGATGAAACTGAAGCAGAGAAGAAATCATCACCTTAACTCAGGATGTATCAGCATAGGGAATGAGTTCCTCTAATTCAGACTTCCTTTGAGGAAGCAGTTTTCAAAATGGAAAGAAGTAAAGACTAAGTTAAGACATCTTGAAACTAGAAGATTATGGCTAAACCCATGCTGAAGAGGTATAGATGTAATTATGAGTGGAGAATGTAAGCAGGGAAATGAAAAGGTTACATTTGATATGCTAGTTACAGTAGATGTGAGATAGAATAAGAAAAATTCTTCCCTAAGAAAAAATATATATATATATATATGCGCCAACTGGGTAACTGGATAAATGAGGGAATCTCTAAATTATTGACTTGAGCTAAAAATTATTTATTGAACATATGTCTTGCTTTAAGAGCCCAGGAAACATGTTAAACATGTTATTGTGGTAGAAAGAGAGCAGGTTTTGGAATTAGCTAGGCTCTACAACTTCCTAGCTGGCATGGACTTTGAAAATTTACTTAAAGTCTCTGGGTCTCAGACTTCCTGGCTTTCAAGTAAGATCTAGATAGTTGCTGTGAAGTGCAATTCTTATCAGATCATATCCCCTTGGTAGCTCAAATGGTAGGAAGGGAAGATGGTACACACATAGAAAGTGATTGAATAAAATTAGGCAGAATGTGGTTTAAAGTAAATATGAGGAACATGTAGTGTGTGTGCTATAGAATTTCAAATGAGGAAGACAGAAATTGAGCTAAAAACATCACAAAAGAGTTAAACTACTCTAATAATAAGTAAAGCTTAAAATGTGTGGCTGAAGGGATGTTTAAATATACCTTCCAGTTTCCTTAATCTCTTGAATTCCACACAGAAGTTGAGCCCCAATTACTTAGCTAACTTTGGGGTTTGGTGGGAGAGCCATCAGAGGCCTATCAAATTTCATAAATATATGTGGAGTATGGATTTTTTCATAAACCTCCTCTTCCCAATGTAGAATTATGGGTGGACATGGCCAAGCCTAAGATTTACATCATCTATATATATCATTTTAATTATATGTACTTTTAATTTGTATTATATCATTTTAATTATATGTACATTTTAATTATATGTATATGTATTATATGTGCTTTTTGTACAAATGTAGTATTTATCCCTACACTCAAGTCTTTGTGGTTGATTATTAATTAAGAATTTCATAAACAATTTGTAGGATTTTTTTTTTTAGTTTTAAATTTCAAATCATAGGCATTTCCTATGGTGTTTTGTAACGGAAAGAATACATTTTTCTTAATAAATAGAAATAGTCTTAAATTTTTAAAGGATAAGGAATAGAAAATGTAAGAGCATTTCTTCACTAGTAAAAAGTACCAATAAAATGCCAGAGAAAGAATGGTAGACTCAAGCGTGAACCAGAAAAGACTCAGCCTAAAATAGTGGAAACTGTGCATTTGCTAAGAGCATTCAGTTGTATTGTTTTTACACTTAAAGTGCTACATTATTTCCATTTAGAATTCCATTTGAAATCAGTGGAATTTTTCTTACAGTGTTAGGAAATACAAAAAGAAGCCATTAGAGATGGATCTAATTCAAACTGGGAGTCAATGTACAGCAGCCCTGTTACCAAAACCAGTTAATTTGAAATGATTTTTAAAATATAGACTAAAATCCATTTCATTAATTCAGGGAGAAATTAAATTTAAAAATTTCCAGACACATTTGCCTATGTACTATTGTTTAAAAACTGCATTTAATTTTCATATCTGGAAGAAGCATGAAAAAAATAAAAAATATTAACCTCTGAATTTCATGGAACAGAATCATATATATAGAAGATACTAGTAAGGTATGTTTGAAATTATCTAACAAGTATTTCTAACAAAGCCAAGGATTTATTGTTAAAAAGATTTTTACCAGGCATTCACAGGAATAAGGCACATCTAAAGCTCTGCCTTCATGACCTCAGTAGATACTCAAAAGTTAATTTAAAAATATTTTTTAAATATCTTATGACACATTGATGAGATTTTTCTAATTTACATGAGAACAGGTACATTCTTCTTTTGAGCTAGGGTTTGATTTATTTTCTTGGTTTTGTCCAGATCATTTCAGGCTTCGTTGCATTGTGAAACATAAGTTAAGGTTCCTAATATATGCACCGTAGTACCAAAGACTCAATTTGTTATGAACACTTCACCAATACATTTCAAATTGTGCTAACCCACTAGCAGCTTATAGCTATAAGCATTGTATTTTATGATTTGGAAAGGACAGTTTTAAATGACTTGCAGTAGTGATCTTTTATTTAAATGGCACATTCCTCTGCCTTGAGTCTCCATAAATAACAAGCACGTGATGCAATGTATAATATGTAATAATTGAGTATATTCACAGATTGCTGCCATGTGTTCTTTTAGCTTTCTGTCACCCTCCCTGTAAAAATGGTGGCCACTGCACGAGAAATAATGTGTGCGTCTGTCGTGAAGGATACACTGGCAGGAGATGCCAAAAAAGTAAGATACCACTAAATGTATTTGCCAACTACAGGGAAAGCAGACACAAAACTGTTGCTGTTTAAGGATTGATCTTGCATGTTTTTACCTTAAGGCATCTGTGATCCTATGTGCATGAATGGAGGAAAATGTGTGGGACCAAGCATTTGTTCCTGCCCTTCTGGTTGGAGTGGGAAACGATGCAACACACGTAAGAGGAATACTCTTATTAATAACAGCTAAAGCTTACGTCCTTCATGGGAACATAAAGCAGAATTTAAAAGAGCGTTTTTCTTGTTTTTGCTTGTGTGTTTTTATTTTTGCTTAATTATTTCTTCTTTAGGAGATATCTTTTTGAAATAGAAAGAGTAAAAGGCAAAATCTTCTGAATACATTCTTTCAGGTTAGCAGAAGAGGATATATTAGATTTCTCAGTTTTTCTACTACCCTTGCCAGGATAAATAACAGCTCTTAAGTATCCTAATCTGATGTAGGGATCAGGGGAAGGGTTTAAAAAATTACTGATTCTTTGGCCCTACCTCAAACCAACCAGTTCAGACCTTTCCAAGATGGGATGCCCGTGCCTTTCAATCTGGTTAGTTTTTGAGATGATGGCGGCTCTCATCATTCAAATGTTTCATTTTTTTTCCCTTTCTATAAATTATTTAAAATTTGCAGCTATTACAGTGTTTTGATCAAAGTGAAAAATGAGAAGCAACGTAAATGTACAACAACTGGGAAAAAGTTAAATCAAACAATGGGACAGTATGTAACCTTTAGAAGCACATTTGCCAAGAATATGTAAAGACATTAGAAAACGTGCTTCATAAAATGTTGAGGGAAGATATCTTTTAATCACTAACTTTGGACTGTTTTACCTTTTTTTTTCTTAATGAAAAGTTTTGTGGTTTATGTTAGGATTTGACCAGTAACTAAAAGTTTTAACTTGTTCATATTTCTGTTGGCAGCTGTCTGCTTTCAGAAATGTAAGAATGGCGGCGAATGCATTGCTCCCAACATATGCCTTTGTCCTTCTGGCTGGGAAGGAGTGCAGTGTCAAATACGTAAGTCTGCAGGATTTCTTTCCTACTATATGTTCTGAATCTGAATCTCTTGCAATAAGAGAAGTATAGCTTTAGGAAAAAATCCATAGGGAAAAAAATTGTAGCACGATAATCCTTTAAAAACTGGTTTTAGAAATAAAAAGAAAACTTAGTCAATTTTATACCCATTAAAAGAAGAAAATATGGTATAATATATTAATATTTTGTGTGGCATAGATACTTTCAAATTATAGTCTGTGGGTTACCTGTCAAGTTCCCTCAGGTGGGCCAAAGAAAGTTTTAACATATAGAAGTTTAAATAGTATTTCATATTATAAGATAAATACATATTTATCATGGAAAGTCTTAGGAAATATGGAAAAGTGTACAAAAATTAATTACATCAACTTTCACCATCAAGAATTAATTTCTGTTGCTTTTTTAGTATTTTAGTACATTTTCATTCAGTTTTAGTCATAAATTTCTATATAGATGAATTGTTGGGGTATAGAGGAAAATGAAATTTTATGCAATTTTGAAATTTTTATGAAAGATGGAAGTGACATGTTAAAATAACAAAAATCAACTTAACAGGAAAAAATTAGAAATCCCCTCAAAATATTTTCAATGATCAATAATTATATAATTTCAAGTCTGGTGACCAAGTGTATTGTACACTGAAGTTACATAGTTATATTATGAACATTCAGTTCTACTAGAAATAAGTGCCCTGCATTTCAGTGTCTCATGAACCAAACAGTTGTTCCATTCATTAGAAATTTTGCATATAATTTTTGTGACTCTTAGACCTTATTTTATTAGTAATTTATAATTATAATTTATATATATTTTATCCTAGAAAAATATATCAAAGTATTATTAAGTGCCAGTATTTACACAAGAAAAGTATGCTCAAAAATTGGTAATTCTGATTGGAAGTTATATGTTATAAAATGGTAGGAAAAAAGAGTTATTGACCTCAATTTGGGCTGCTCATTCTGGAGCGAGGTCTATGTGGACCGTGAGAGAGAATGATGAGAAGATGTTAAAAGCACATTAACCCTGTTTTGCACTCTGCAGCATTTTTATGCGAATTGGGAAAAATCACCCTTCTTCAAAATGCTTTATTTCCAACTATCTATTGAGAAACTGTCGATACAATGATGATTTTTTTAAAACAAGATGTGTTACTGCCATCTGCTGGAAATAAATATTGAAATCTATGCTATCTTTGATGTGAATGGTGCTTCTTTAGCTGCGGAGCCCTTGTGCATTACAGAACCTGCCCAACTGTAGACAGCAGCCCTAATGAAAACATACCCTGTCAATGTTTTATTTACATCAAAAGCATATTAATCTTGAATTGTGAAAGCTTTCAATATGAATATTGAAGCAGTACCTTGCCCATGAAAAATAACTGTATTATATTAATATATCATTTTATAGTATGCTCATTTTCACTTAGTATTACTTAAAAGCATTTACATGTCCATTAAAAACATAATTCTAAGCAATATATTAAGTTCCATAATATAAATATTATAATTCTCTTGACTTTTCCCTGTATGTTGAGCACTTTAGTTATCTACTAATTATTAAGTATTGTAAGTATTTTCTTTCTATAGGTAGATGATAGACAATAAATAGATAGATATTGAGATAGATATAGGTATTTTTAATTGCCTTAAGAGAGATTTCAGGGAAGAAATTTTTAGTAAAGACAATGGGAATATCTTTAAAAAGTTTCCAATGCAGTTGTTCCATATTAAACTTCCAATGGTAGGTATTATAGTACAAAAAAAGTCAATTTTTCTTTATAAACACTATTTTCTGTTACATATTTGAACTCCTCTCACAAAAAATACGATATACTTCAAGTACTTTAAAATATAGCCAAAGAAATTTTTGTTTCCTTTAATAATATTTTTATAGAATTGTAAAAAAGTGTTGTTTGGGTTTTGGGTGCTTCGTTTTTTGATGTGTGTGTGTTCTGAAAGATGGGAGCGCATAGATTAGATCTATCCATAGATGGTTCATTAGTAGATCCTTATGAATACATTAGTGTCCATTACCAAATAGCTTCGGACCAAGGGAATAGAATATGGTACAAGCATTCCGTGTCAAAAGACAGTCATTGTAAAAATTTGTGTATTGCAGCAATTTGCAACCAAAAGTGTCTTTATGGAGGCCGATGTGTATTTCCCAATGTGTGTTCTTGCCGCAATGCATATTCTGGAGCCAAATGTGAAAAGAAAATACAGGTATTTTAAATTCTAAAGAGAAATTAAATGCTAGATACTAACATCTGCATATCTCTTAGACTTAGTAATTGACTTTTATTGATGTTTTATTTTCTTTTACTTCCAAAATAAAAAACATATAAGCATGTATTATTTGCCTCTAAAACTACAAATAATACCATTTTAGTGTTATTTAACATTATAGAATTATTATATACAATTTTGATGTGCACCTGAAGAATTTTAATACAACTGTCAAGTGTGATGCAGTATTTTATGACACAGGAGGTGAGACAGCACATATTCCATAATATGGATTTAAGACATCACTAATTTATATTTTGGCCAAAAGACTATCCTCATCTCTCTCAAAAAATTCACCAGTTTTAAATGAATGAATCACTACTTTATTGACTTGAGGGTGGCCCTCCACATTTTCTGTGGGCCACATGCCACTAAAGCTTGTCTATTCTCATTCATTTTCCTGAAATGAATTCTTTCTCTTTAATTGCTCCCTATTAAAATCTACTCCCTGGAAGGCAATAAAAAACTCTTGACATCATTAGAATTGGGATTTGTTTGTATTTCAGAAATCAAAGAACTAAAGGAAGAATAGAAGCTTTCTTAGAGTTTCTGAAGCTGTCCCACATTTGTTAAGGTCCATAAATAGATATAAAATATCTATTTAAAAAGTTTTGATGATCATATTTGTGCATATAAGATTAAATTGGGTTATGTTTGGTCTCTAATCTTAAATTTCCAAATACCAACAGCCAAGATATTTTTTCAGTCCTAATTCCTACACATACCAGGGTAGCTTTAATGATTACATATGCATACACACACACGCAAAGTACAATAGACCTATCAAATATTTCTTAAAGTTAATCTGTAGTTTTAATATAAAAAGTAGTTATATGCTATTTGGCACTTCAGAAGACCTAAGGGCCATGAATGCCAAAGTATGCTGGAGTACTATAATTTGAAAAATGATAAGAAATTTTCTTCTTGAAGCTTAATACTAGGTCAGTCTGGCTTAGAGGCAAAGTGGATGTGTGCACATTTTTCTCCTAACACTGGTGTTGTCCTGGAAGGATATGTGCCCCATTATAAAAATAACAAGATCATAATAGGGCTATGGTTTGAGAACTGGAAAGCAAAATTTATTGAGTACTTATTTCATTAGATATTTTTGAGAAAAATAAAAATAAAAGCTTGAGTTTCCCTGGGTTTGAAGGCACCCTAAGGATATATTATTTTATTTTATTTGAAATTTTTGTGGCACAGAAAACCCTATGACCTCCAAAACTTTTCAGCTCCACTTTGACTGTATTAAACTAGATTCCTTCTCTGTATTCTATTTTTATTTGTTTATTTGCCATCTGAATCCTTCCTTTTTTTTCTCTCTCTTCCGAAAATTTTATTGGGGGAAAACTACAAAACATTTACAGTACAATGTTTATAGTCACAATCTGTAGTGAGCTGATTTCCCAAAATATATTACCACTTAAGTTGACTTATCTTGTTACATTCAAAAACCTACTCTGTCAAAGTAGTCCAGAGAGTACATACATAGTGCTCCAACTGTATCTATGTACAACCAACACTCCATTTTAAGTGTACAATTAAGTGATTTTCAGTGAATTTACCAAGGTGTACAGTGAATCACATAAATCAGTTTTAGAGGAATTCCTTTCCCCTATTGAGACCCCTAATTCCGCTCCCCAACTACTTTTCAAGCATATCCCACCCCTCCACAGTGACCCCCACGTCGCTCAGATGTGGGTTTACCCCCCACCCCCCCATTCCCTAGTGATTACTCCCACCATTTGAGCACCATAGTGTTAATCAGTCAATACCAATTTGATGGTGTGTACAAGTGGAACCCATTCTTTTGGTCTGTGTCACCTCACTTTGAATAATGGGCTTAAGCTTAACCCAAGATAATATAAGTGGTGCTAGCTCACTGTCGTTTCTTAAAATTGAGTAATATTACATTGTAAAAATATACCAAATTTTAACAATACACTCATGAATTGACAGGCAAAGGAGATGAACAGAAACTTTTCCAAAGAAGGCAGAATAATGGCCAGCAAACACATAAAAAAAATGTTCAACATCTCTAATCACTAGAGAAATGCAAATCAAAACCACAATGAGATACCACCTAACCCCAGTGAGATGTTTTACTTTTAAGCTTTACTCACTGAAGTGAGTTTAATTTAAAAAGATTCTCTAGACAAA